>JAJIYU010001392.1:0-36564 GCA_030144865.1 Tinospora cordifolia | reverse complement strand
CCTGGATCATTAATTCAATAATGGTCCATAATTCTTTATACATATACTATTGGATAAATTAATTGACAAAAATTCTTGTTTATTCATTCTAAATTATGAGGTATTACATGAAGGAAAAATAGGAAAAAATGGAATAAAATATCAAATAAATACAATATTAAGAGTTAGAAAGGAAAAATCAATAAAATACAAAGATGTGAGCTATTTACACAAATTCGAAAGTGGAATTGAGTTTATAATTGGCAAAACTTGGATAATTGAAGCTTTAGAAGTTGATTTTGATAATAGAAATTGCATCCAATGGCCAGAATTGAGTAATCTTCACGATCTGCAATCCAACAACCTAGATTAAGATCGCACCGAACGCCCTGGAACACTGAATCGCCAAAGATAGGATAGTCTGCAATCAACACGTTCGATCCAACGGTCCAGATTGAGGTGTTCAACGACGATCGCGAACGAGTACTACGATCGAGGATCATCCGACGGACTGGGAAAGTTTCATTTTCGCGATCCGCCGTGTTGCGCTCGAGAATGATCCAACGGCCGAGATCTCACTCGCCCGATCCAACGGCTGACGATGCACACTCCAAAACAAGTTCGCGATTCAGTGCTGCGATTGATGCACATCCGACAGCCCAGATAGACAAACTCTGATCCATCGCGAATCGAACACCGTGATTGATGCACATCTGACAGCCCAGATATACGCATCTCGATCCATTGCGAACTAGACACCGTGCTCGAGGAAAATCCAACCACCCAGATGCAACCCACCCAATTCGAGATGCGCGTGCGTGATTCGAGGAAGATCTGACAATCCAGATCAAATGCTTCGAAAATAAAAATCGAAAAATTTGAAAAATTCGAATAAATGCATTAAAAATTTGAATAAATGCATTAAATCCGAAAAATTAGTTTCTAAATTCCCAAAAATTTCTAAAAATTTACTTGCTAATCTTCTATGCTTGGGGGGCACGAAATTTGAAGAATTGGCAAGTTTCACATAAGATGACACCACAAACTTGCCATTCTCTATCCTTTTGAACTCTATATAAATGCCCATATGCTAACAATTCATCTCATCCCAAGAAACAAGAGTTGAATTGTCATCTTGTTCTCTAAGCCCTCTTCTTGGCTCCCCTTCTCACCATTCTTTTTCCTCTTGAGTGTGAGAAGTTCTTGGTTGGGAGATTCTTCTTCTTGGGTTATTTTCTTAGTGCTTGAACATTGGGAGCTCTTGTCCAAACTTTGGGGGAAACTATATCTCAAGGTGGAAGTGATTTCTCTTACATCCTTTTTTCTTATTCAAAGTTCTAGCATGTTTATTGGTTGTTTTGCTTTTGAAATCAAGAATAATTTCAGTTTAAGTATTCTAAAATATATTTCAATTTTAGATATGATTCTTGTTTGCATTTATGCATGCATAATGATCATGCCATGTTTAGTATCATGCTTAGATTTTATTTCAAAATATGATGAATGCTTTTGAATGTTCCATGATTAAATTTTCAGTTTGATCATATGTTGAATTTATTTATTTTAATTTCATGTCTTGAAATTTATCTTATGATTCAAGAGTATATGATTTAACGAAGATGATGGTGATAATAACCATGTACCATCATAACACATATGGGTTGCGATGGATGTTCTTTTCATATTATTAGTTCATATGGTTTTAAGACCAAAGTACTTGGTTGGTGGGTAATGTCCCTTGAAGTCCAAAAGTCTAATGAAATTAGCTAAGAAAGGCCATATTTCATTTTAAGGAGGTACTTTGTTAAGAACATCAAGGGCTTCAAAACCCTTTTGGTCTAAAATCTCAACTTTAAACAAATGGATGCTTGAAACACCTAATGTATGCAAGTGTTTGAAATATGAATGTGTTATTGTTTTGAATTTGAAAAATGGTTGTTTGAAAATGATGCACTGAGCTTTTTGCTCCCCCCTTCCTTTTTTTTTCAGGAAATTAAACTGTGAAGACCAGGAGAATTTGAATAGTTTCTAGTTTAGCAAGTTTCTATTTTTTTAAAGTTCCTTTTTAATGTAAGGGCATGTTGCCCAATTTTGAATAAGTCTTCCGTTGGAATTTTATTTTTATTTTAGAGGTTATGAGTTTATTTGATCAACAATGTAATAGTTTACATTACAAAGTTATGTATTTTCCTTTTATTAATAAAGAAGTTGGATTTTCTTTATCTCTAATTGCCTTGATTTTTTTGAATGATATTTGTATTCTTGAATCTATTCTAAGGCATGAGGTATTGAAAAATAGAAAGTTAAGTATATGTCACTTGTAAAGTAACACCGGCCCGACCCGCCAAATGGTTAAGTCCACTATCGAATAATGGTGGTTATGTCCAAACTTAAAGAATGTGGGGGTTGGGGTGTTACACAACGAAGGTGGGTAGAACTTTTGAAAGAGTATGATTTCAGCTACACTACCATCTGGGTAAGACCAATGTGGTAGTTGATGCGCTCAGCAACAAAAAAAAATTAGTAAGAAGGATGAGGAAAGATGGCAAATGTACCAGTTGATCAGTGAGTATAACTTGAGTGTGATTTTAGATGAGAAATGAGCATATTTGTACGCTATCACTTGCCAACTGGATCTTTCACACCAAATCAGAGATGAGCAAAAAAGTGATAAGTAGATTGTTGATCTCATAGAAGGTGTCAAGCAAGGCAAGCATACAAACTTCAGAATTAATGCAAAGGGTATATTGAGGCTAGGGAATAGAGTTTGTGTGCCAGGAAATGGGCAGAGCAAGAGAACCATCCTAGATGAAGCTCATCAAACTAAGTACACAATGCATCCAAGAGGTGATAAGATGTACCAAAATCTCAAGAAAGCCTATTGGTCGAGAGGTATAAAAAGGGACATAGCCAACTGTGTTTCTAGATGTTTGACTTGTCAACAAGTAAAGGCCGAGCACAAAAAACCTTTAGAATGGAAGTGGGATAATATTGTAATGGACTTTGTTAGCAGCCTGCCAAGGAATCAGAAAGGGGAAGACACTGTATGGGTAATTGTCCATCAACTGACGAAGGTAGCTCATTTCTTACCTATTCGATCTACCGATGCAGTGGAAAAACTTGGAGAGTTGTATGTCAGAGAAATTGTGAGATTGCATGGTGTTCCCAAGACTATTGTGTCAGACAGATATGCTAGGTTCACATCCTAGTTTTGGCAACAAAAAGAGCTAGGAAACAGACTCACCATGAGCACTGCATTTCATCCTTAGATCGATGGGCAATAAGAGAGGGTCATTTAGATATTAGAAGATATGCTAAGAGCTTGTGTCTTTGATTTCAAGGGCAATTGGAGAAAGTACCTACATTTGGCAGAGTTTGCCTATAATAACAAATATTAGTCGAGCATACGAATGGCTCCATATAAAGCGCTCTATGGTAGACCATGTAGATCACCGTCTTGTTGGATAGACTTCGAGGATCAGGTTCTCACAGGATCAGAGTTGCTAGAAAAAATGAACACTCAGGTAAAGAAGATTCAGAAGAGGCTAGTTACTACTTAGAGAAGGCATAAAACCTATGTAGACAAAAGAAAAAGGCTTTTAGAATTCTAACCGGGTGACAGAGTCTTCCTAAAGATTAGTCCATAGAAGGGGATTAGATGATTTGGAATCAAGGGGAAGTTAGCACCAAGGTTCATCGGTCCGTTTGAGATACTCATGCGAGTCGGTGAATGCGCCTATAATCCATACTTGACAAATTTTATGTCTTCGATCCATAATGTATTTCATGTATCGATGCTGCGAAAGTACGAGCTAGACCCATCTCATGTCATACAATGGGAAGAGATCGTACTTCAGGATAATGAAACTTATGAAGAACCAGTAGTCAGAATACTAGATTGTAACTTACAGAGTCTTAGGGCCAAGGACATTCCTTTGGTCAAGGTGTTGTAGAGGCATCATGATCTGGAAAAGGCGACTTGGGAATTGAAGAGCGAGATGCAGCCAAATACCCAGATCTCTCCACCAGAAACTGTAATATCCCACATCAATCCGACTCTAGGGGGATTCTTGGGCTAAATGTGCATTCGAGGGTGTCTCATTGTGTCGAGCGCTTTTGGGAGACTTAGGTTCGAGTCTTGCCAAGAACAAAATCCTACACCAAGTCAGTGGTGGCTAAGGTGGGGACAATATCAATATGTAGTGGGCCTGGGTTGTTACAAATGATATCAGAGTCGCTCTATGTGTACTCGAGGTGTGAATCTCGAGGACGAAATTGCTTTCAAGGGGGTGGAATGTAATATCCCAAATTGGTTCAACTCCAGGGGGATTCCTGGGCTAAATGTGCATTTGAGGGCGTCTCATTGTGCTGAGCGCTTTTGGGAGACTCAGGTTCGAGTCTTGCCAAGAACAAAACCTTACACCCAATCAATGGTGGCTAAGGTGGAGACAATATCAGTACATAGTGGGCCCGGGTTGTTGCAAATGGTATCAGAACCGTTTTGTGTATACCGGTGGTGTGAATCTTGAGGATGAGATTGCTCCCAATGGGGTGGATTGCAATATCCCACATTAGTCTGACTCTAGGGGCATTTTTGGGCTAAATGTACATTCGAGGGTGTCTCATTGTGTTGAGTGCTTTTGAGATACTCAGTTTTGAGTCTTGCTAAGAACGAAACCCTACACCTAGTCAGTGGTGGCTATGGTGGGGACAATATCAATACATAGTAGACTCAGTAGAACCTAGGCATTAGTTGTTGGGCCAAAATTAGAAAGTTTCCTCTGATACCAAAGGTGGTATCAGAGCTTAGGCTTTAGGTGCCTTGGGCTAGAATTAGAAAGTCAATGAGTGGCTGTTTGACTAGAATTAGAAACTCAAATTAGGGTTTCACTTTGAATTGAATTAAATCTTGAATGATTTGGGCTGGAATTGGGAAGTCCATCAGTGTCTATTTGACTAGAATTAGAAACTCAAATTAGGGTTTCACTTTGAATTGAATTGAATCTTGAATACGGTACCTTCTATTTTGAAACTGAAATAATGTTTAGAAATGTTTTCAAAAAAAAAAAAGAAATATATGTTTTTGAAATATTTTGTTTGGATATAAAGACTACAAGTTGAGCTGATAGTGGGTAAGCTTTGTCCCGAGTAAAGCTAAACATTGAAAGGGAGGTGAGTTGTCCTGCCCTAGAAAGCGTGGTTGCTAAGTAGACTTCGGTCTCGTCGCCCGATCTGGAGGTTGTCCCACCAGCTTGTATGTAACATCTCGAAAAATTCATATGAAATTTGAATTTTTATTTAGAAAATTATACAGAATTGACGGATAAAAAATTTGGCAAGTCCTAATTTACCCAAATGAGAAATAAAATCAATTTAACGGATTTTTAGGAGAAAATATATGAATATAATGTATAACATGAGATATCATAGCCAAAAATACAAGGATACGTGCAATTTTTGATGAAAACAGGATTAGAAAGTCAATTGGGACTAAGATTTGGCAAAAATTTGAAAATAAAACAAGAAATTCAGCTAAAAAATAAAAAAAATAAACTTAAAACACATCCAATGGCTGCAAATCGTAGATCTAAATCTTATCTCACGATCCAACGGCTGCAGGATGATTCGCACCAACGCACGAGTGCACCGAATAACGAGGATCCAATAAACATAAATGATCGAGGAAGATCATATGGCCACAATCAAAGCCGCACAAAAAAAATTGCGAAGACACACAGTACGTTGTAGCGCACGTTGATCTCAACCGCCCAATCAAATCTGTATGCGTGTCTCGAGGAAGATCTAAGGAGTCAAATAAAATTTGAATTACAAAATATGAAAAAACACAAAAATAGCCGAAAATACCAAAAATCTGAGATAAATACAAAAAAATTGATTTTTAAATTTTGAAAAAAATTTAAAAAATATTTATTTTCCTCTTAAAATTAGAAAGTACAAAATTGTAGAAAATTTAGGTGTTTTACTTCAAGAAAAACTCAAAAGTTGCTATTTTTCTCTCTTTGAAAACCTATATAAACTCTCCTAGGCTCTCAATTCCCTCATTCTAAAAATAAGAGTTGAAATTTTCTCTTATTTTCTCTAAGCCTTCTTCTTGGCACCTCTTCCCATCTTTCCTTCCTTTTACTTGTGTGTGAGAAGTTCTTCTCTCAAATTTGGGGAACTAAGTTGGGTGATCTTCATTGGCACTAGTACGTGGGGGAATTGCTATTGAAATTTCTGAAGAAAGCGTCACAAGGTGGAAATGATTTCTAGAACACTCTTCTATTCTTATTTAAATTTATGGCATACTCATTATTTGTGTGATTTTTATTGAATTCAAAGATTTTCAATTTCAATTCAGTTTTTTAGCTTTGATTCATGTTTAAGCAATCATATCATCCATGCCATGTTAGTATCATGCTTAGGCTTTAATTCTTATTAATTAAAGTATGATGCATGTTTTATGAGTTAATTGATTCTATATCTGTAATAATCCAAAATTTTGTCAAATAATTAAAGATAAACAAGTTTAATGAAATTAAATGAAATACGTAAAGTGAATCAACTTTGAAAATTTTAAAAAATTTGTGGGAGCAAATGAAGCCTTAATTTGATATTTAAATGAAAATGTCAATTTAGTAGAATTAATTATGAAATTTAAAGATTTACTTTCATTTCTTAAGAAATAAAAAATAGAAATAAAGTATATATATATATAGGTTAATGTGTGTGTGAATAATATGTGTGTTAGCATAATGAATGTTAAATACTACATATTATAGGAATATGTATATAAAAAAATTTACATAATCAAATAAAAATGTAGTATGCATGTATTTATCTAAAATAAATATAACATTATATAAGTATCAAGTTATAATCACATAAATGATTATATGAAAATAATTATATGAAATAAATATAAATAAAAATATATAAAAATGAAGAAATGAAAAAATGTAGATTATTAAATTATTGGCATTAAAAATATTAAAGAAATAGAAATATATCTAATAAATACAATACTAAAGAAATAGAAAGGAGGGAATATAAGAAAATTAATAAAATGGAAAGACATGTGCAATAAACCATGTTTACATCAATTAGAAAGTGTAAAATTGACAAATTTTGGATAATAGCAACTTTAGAAAGCAATTTTGGGTAATTAGAAACAACATCAAATGACCAGATATACGTGATCCACACGATCTATGATCGAACGGTCAAGATCAAGCCTGCACCAAACGATTGGATGCACTGAATCATTGAAATCCAACGATCCAAAAATGATCTGTCCCATCCAATGGATGAGATCAAAACCCACACGGACACCCGGATGCACCGGATCAGTGTGATACAACGGCCCACAATCGATCCATCAGATCCAACGGCTCATGACGCAGGCATGTTCGGAGATCGTGAACGTACAACGCTTGAGGATGATCTGATGGTCCAGATTTGATACGCTTTCGATTGATCGCGATTCAGTGCTGTGCTCGAGGTCCATGCTAGTTTCATTGATCGCAAACGACCATGCTGCAATCAAGGCTCATCCACCAGTTGAGATCTGAGGCGCCCTGATCATGTGCTGCATTCGAGGAAATCCAGCAGTCCAGATCAGCTACGTTTTGTTGATTACGAATCGTTGATGCATTCGAGGATGATCCGACGACCCACAGCGAATTCGTAAATCTTGACTGTGATTTGAGTGTTGTGATCGAGGATCATCAACGACCCAGATTTATGCTCCAATTAAAATCGAGACTAATAACCGAAAAATAACAAAAAAATCCAAAAAAAATCTGAAAAAATTCCTAAAATTCCAAAAATTGTGTTTTTAAAATTTTCAAACACACTTGCTATTTTCCTATACTTGGGGGTACGAAAATTTGAATAATTAGCAAGTTTCCTACAAGGGGAACATCAAAAACTTGCCATTCTGCACCATTTTAAACTCTATATAAAGGACCCCTAGTGCTCACATTGTTTAAATCCCAAATCAAGAGCATACTAGTCCCTATTGACTTTCTTTGGCCTTCTTCTTGGCAATCCCCTCAGTTCTTGAGTAATCTTGAATTGTTCTTGAGTGTTCTTGAGAGTTATTGAGTGTTCGGAAGCTGTGAAGTAACAGAACTCTGCCGAATTTCAGAGGTGTGCAGAAGAGACCTATTTAAGGTGGTAGTGATTTCTAACTTTTACTTCTTTATTTTAATTTGAATAAGTCTTGCATGTGTGATGATGTTTTGAAGTTGAATGATTGAACATATGTTTAAATATGCATGTTTTATTTATTTGATGTGCCATGAATATACATTTTATGCATGTTTAGAAATCAAGAATAATGATGCATGATATGCTTGAATTGTGCCATGAATAAATATTTGATGGTTCATGTTATGTACATGTTGCATCGATGGTTTAATCTAATATTGTGTGTTTTATCACTAAGAAAAGATTAAATAATGATTCAATCCACGTACCGACGCGATGATGGACTGCATAGTGTCATAGATATTGGGTTTGAGTTTCCAAGAGTGAGACTCTCTCCCAACGATGTGGAACATAAAGATTAAACTCTTTTGGTCTGAATATCAACCATAAACAAGAAATTTGTTTGAATCGCCTAATGTACAAAAGTTTTTGATATGCTTGGTTTGTTTGAATTGAAATAATGATTTAAATGAAGACCATGAATATTAGTTAGGTTCTTTTATTTAAAAAGTTTTTAATTTGTATGTAAGGGCATGTTGCCCAAGTTTTGAATCTTCCGCTGTAATAGTTTTTCTTCAAGATTGCCTTATTAAAGTCTTAAATTTAAGTTATATACTGTTAAACACAATCAAGGCATGAAATAATTGAAATAGAAAGTGATGCAAGTTGTGTACTTGTAAATGTAACACCGGCCCGACCCACCGTTTGGTTTAGTCTATTGTCAAGAGAACGGTGGTCTTGTCCAATGCTTAAAGATACGGGGGTTGGGGTGTTACAATATATTCTGAATTTTAGTTTGATTTCATATTCTAAAATTTATTTTATGAGATCATGATATGAGAATTAAGCTGAGACAATGGTGATAATAACCACGTACCATCATAGTGGTCACAGCGACACTATGAATGTTCTTTTCATATGAGTTGGGTCATTTGGTTTTCAGACCTAAGTACTTGAGGGTTGTGTACCACAGTACCTCATGAGTCATCACGTAAAACGAGTTGATGCCGACACGTGCCACTAACGGGTTGATGCCGAGTGGGCCCTATTTACTTATTTAAGAACATCAAGGGATTAAAAACCCTTTTGGTCTGAGACTCGACTTGATCAAATTCTTGTTTGAAACGCCTAATGATTGCAAGTGTTTGAATTATGAGTTTGAATATGAAAGATGGTTGTTTGAAAAGGATCCACTGGGTTATGTGCTCACTCCTTCTTTTCTCATTTTTCAGGAACATGAAACCTATGAAGCAATTGAAAATGGATACTCTTTAGAAAGTTTTTACCTTATTATTTTTTTAAAAAAATTTTAGGGCATGTTGCGCATAGTATTTATGCTTTTCTACTAAAAAGTATTTTGAAGTCTTTCGCTGTAATAATTAGTCTTTTTTTTGAAAGGTTTAGTATTTTCAACTTTTTTCTATTATGAATAAAATAGTTTGAATTTCTTTTATCTCTTTTAACTTACCTTGATTTTATTAAAGTGAAAATTTTGTAGTCTTGAAATTTTATGCAAAGGCACGAGATATTGAGAAAGAGAAGAACAAGTGTGTGTCACTTATGAAGTAACACCGGCCCGACCCGCCAGTTAGTTAAGTCCATTGTTAAGAGAATGGTGATTATGTCTAATGTTTAAAGATACGGGGGTTGGGGTGTTACAAGTGTGGTATCAGAGCTTAGGTTTTAGATGCCTTGGGCGTAAAATAGAAAGTCAAGCCTAAACATGTGTTGATTAGGCTAGAAATAGAAAGTCAAACATTAGTTGCTTGACAAGAATTAAAAACCCAAATTAGGGCTTCACATTGACTTGAATTAAAATTTTAGTACCCTACCTTCTATTTTTGTAAATTGAAAAAATTTTTTAGAAAGTGTTTTAAAAAAGGAAAGATATATTTTGAAATGTTTTGTTTGGATACAAAGACTATAAGTTGAGCTGATAGTGGGTAAACTTTGTCCCGTGTAAAGTTAAACATTGAAAGGGAGGTGGGTTATCTTGCCCTAGAAAGCGCGGTTGCTAAGCAGACTTTGGTCTCGCCGTTCGATATGGAGGTTGTCCCACTAGTTCACATGAGTGGTTTGAGTTGAAGAACACCCTTACTTTCTATTAAACAAAATAAGAAGGTTGGAAATTAGGGCAAGGAATTGATTAGAAGTCGAAAAAGATGCCAAAGGTGGTATTTTGACTAAACAGAGGTTATAAGTCAACCAGAACCAAACCCTAGGTCCAGAGAAAAGACCTTAGGTAGAAACAGGCATAGCCATGGGTGGCATAGTGGATCAAAAGTATAAAACTCTAGGACATAGGCTAGAGACTGAAACTTGCGTAAAAATAGAAAATTGTTTGATCAGGACACGAGATCGGGAAGCTTGTATAATTTTTGATTTCTATGTAGTATGGGATGCATAGGAGTTTCGGGGTTATGGAAGAAGCCTGGACTCGGAGAATGATGGACCATGTGTGGTGAATGATTGGTAACTCTAGTAGAACGGGTTTCTCTATGCTCGTTGGTATGGAAGGGTTGAGTATAGTGGGCTCGGGAACCTTAGTTATCGAGCAATTTGTGAAATTGTTTGGGTGCGACTATGTTCTGAGAGAAAGCCTAAGTGGAAGGGGTTGAATGATATGAGACACTTGAACCTAAAAGCTTAGGTGGAAACTTGGAACCTTGCTGTGCTAGCTTGATTGTATGATTGTATGATGTGCATGCTGTAATGTTTATTTGCTTTAAAACCAAATCCCGTACCTAATATGCATGAAAAGAACCTAGAAAAAAGACTTTAGTCCACTGAACAAATCAAGAACCTAGAAACATGAATCTAGAGCCATGATAGTAAGAATATTTGACACATACTGACACTCTGCTCAATTTACAAGTAAATGGTTGGAGTTAGAAGGTACGCTCCTATTGTTTAATGTTGCTGTAAGACTGTTGTTTGACTCAGGTGCCTCAAAATCTTTTATTTTTGAAAAACTAGCTGATAAGTTACAACTTATGACAAAAACAATGCATGTGACTTTGAATGTGTCCATACCAATAGGGACCATTGTGATTTCAAAAAAGATGTGTAGTTGCGACTTTAGGTTTAGGGATAAACTTTTAACAGTCGACCTATATGCCCTACCTATCATGGCTATGACGTAATCTTGGGGATAGATTGGTTAGACTAGTACCAAGCCAGATAGATTGTACTAAGAGCTGTGTAACCATAACATTACCTTCTGAGGAGATCTTTAAAATCACTGGGGATATGCAGAGACTACCAAGGAGTCCAACCCTAGCCTTGCTGAATTGTTTGAAGCAACAGATAAGTTCGAGGAACTCTCTGAAGAAGAACCTACTGACTTGAAGAATATTCTTAACCTAGCTGTAGTCAGTGAGTATGAGGATGTGTTCCCAAATGACTTACTTGGACTACCACTAGCTAGAGAGTTAGAGTTCAAGATTAAACTTCACCCTGGAACCAACCCTATAGCCATACCTCCTCATAGAATGGTGCTAGTAGAACTGATTGAGCTGAAAACTCAACTGGACGAGCTCAGGGAGAAATGTTTCATCAGGTTGAGTGAATCACCCTGGGGAGCCCTAGTACTATTCGTGAAAAGAAAGGATGGTTCCTTGCAACTGTGTGTAGACTACCGAAAGTTAAATCAAGCTACTGTAAAGAATAAATATCCTTTACCAAGGATTGACGACCTATTTGATCAATTGCAAAGAACCACTCATTTCTCTAAAATTGATCTTAGGTCAGGATATCATCAGTTGAGGATTTGAGAGTCTGACATTCACAAGACAATCTTTAGAGCAAGATATGGATACTTCAAGTTCACTGTGATGCCCTTTGGTTTGACCAATGCCCACGGCCTTCATGGATTTTATGAATCGAGTGTTTAGACAATACCTTGACCATTTTGTAGTAGTATTTGTGGATGATATCCTAATGTACTCTAAGTCAGAAGATGAACACTTAGAACACTTGAGGATCATGTTAGAAACACTTAGAAGAAACCAACTATATGCTAAGTTTAGTAAGTGAAAAGTTTTAGATGGAAACTGTCAAGTTGCTAGGCCATGTTGTATTATGAAAAGGTATTGCTGTAGACCCAAAAAAGTTAGAAGCCATCCTGAACTGGAAGCAACCCAAGACAGTAACAAAAATCAGAAATTTCTTGGGCTTGGCAGGCTACTACAAAAGGTTCATTATGGACTTTTCCAAGTTGGCAGAACCTATGACTAAGTTGACTAGAAAAGGAGTTAAGTTCTAGTGGGATGAGAAATGTGAACAGTCATTCCGAGAACTGAAGACAAGATTGACTACGGTCCATGAGAGAAATTACCCTACTCACGACCTAGAGTTAGCACCCATAGTGTTTGCTTTGAAAATTTGGAGACATTATCTTTACGGTGAGAAATTTGATCTATTCTCTGATCACATGAGCTTGAAGTACATCTACACCCAGAAGGAGTTGAACCTCAGGCAACGAAGATGGATGGAGTTATTAAAATACTAAAACTTTCAACTACACTACCATCCTGGAAAGGCCAATGTAGTGGCTAATGCCTTGAGTAGGAAGTTCAACAAACAGGAGGAAGAAAAAGGCCAGATGTACCAGTTGATCGAAGATTTTAGGTTGGGTCTAAACCTTAATGAGAAAGAAGCCTATCTTTACAATATGTCTTGCCAACCGAACCTATTACATCAGATCAAAGATGAACAAAGGCAAGACAAGTGGCTTGGTCAACTAATTGAAGGAGTCACACAAGGGAAGCATACTGACTTTAGGATGGATGTTGAAAACATCCTAAGGCTCGGAGAAAGGATATTTGTACCTTAGTAGGGACAGAGCAAGCAGGTCATACTTGATGAAACCCATCAAACTAGGTATACCAGGCACCCTAGTGGGGATAAGATGTACCAGAACCTTAGAAAAACCTACTAGTGGAGAGGAATAAAAAGGGACATAACCAAATATGTTTCTAAGTGCTTAACATGTCAACAAGTGAAAGCGGAATACCGGAAACCCTCTGGAATGTCACAACCACTCCCTATCCCTGAATGGAAGTGGGATAACATTGCTATGGACTTCCTCAGTGGTTTACCCAGAAATCAAAAAGGAGAGACACTTTTTGGGTGATTGTGGATCGTCTCACCAAGGTAGCTCACTTTTTTGCCAATTAGATCACAGACCAAGTTAGTAAGCTGGGAAAAATCTATGTAAAGGAAATTGTCAGGCTTCATGGTGTGCCCAAGACTATCGTGTCTGATAGAGACACTCGCTTTATTTCACAGTTTTCACAGAGTCTGCAGAAGGAAATGGGTACTAAACTCACCATGAGTATGACATTTCACCCTCAGATGGATGGTTAGTCTGAAAAAGTTATCTAGATTTTGGAAGATATGTTGAGGTCTTGTGTTTTAGACTTCAAGGGGAATTGGAGCAATTACTTACACTTGGCGGAGTTTGCCTATAACAACAGTTATCAGGCAAGCATAAAAATGGCTCCATTCGAAGCTCACTATGGAAGACCCTGCAGATCACCTACCTGTGGGGCTGAACTTGAAGATCAAGTAATAACTAGGCTAGGCATGGTGGAAGAAATGAACAACCAAGTTAAATTAATACAAAGGAGACTGACTACTGCAAAGAGTTGGCAAAAGAGCTACGCTGACAAAAGGAGAAGACTATTAGAGTTCCAAGTTGGGGACAAGGTATTTCTTAGGATCAGTCTTCAGAAGGGTATCAAAAGGTTCCGATTCAAAGGGAAGTTATCTCCAAGGTTTATCGGACCCTTTGAACTACTTAGAAGAATCAGGGAATATGCTTATGAGTTGGACCTACCAAACTGGACGACTTCAGCACATAACGTATTCCATGTATCCATATTGAGGAAATACGAACCTGATCCCTCTAAAAATCATTCATTGGGAGGAAGTGAATATTCAAGATGATACCTATGAGGAAACAACAGTTAGAATCCTTGACCAGAAGCTATAGAATCTAAGAACAAAGGATATTCCATTAGTGAAGGTGCTGTGGAAACATTACGGGGTAGAAGAAGCCATATGGGAACTCGAAAGCAAAATGAAGACCAAGTACCTGCATCTGTTCACAAAGAATACCTAAATATGTACAAATTTCAAGAACAAAATTTTTCTAAGGAGGGTAGGTTGTAACATCTCGAAAAGTTCATATGAAATTTAAATTTTTATTTAGAAAATTATACAAAATTGACGGATGAAAAATTTGGTAAGTCCTAGTTTACCCAAATGAGGAGTAAAATCAATTTAACAGATTTTTGGAAGAAAATATATGAATATAATGTATAACATGGGATATCATAGCCAAAAATACAAGGATATGTGCAATTTTTGATGAAAATAGGATTAGAAAGTCAATTGGGACTAAGATTTGGAAAAAATTTGAAAATACAACAAAAAATTCGGTTGAAAAATAAAAAAAATAAACTTAAAACACATCCAACGGCTGCAAACCGTAGATCTAAATCTGATCTCACGATCCTACGGCTGCAGAACGATCTGCACCAATGCACGAGCGCACCGAATAATGAGGATCCAACGAACAGAAACGACTGAGGAAGATCAGACGGCCACGATCAAAGCCACACAACGAACATCGCGAAGAAGCACGGTGCGCTGCAGCACGCCGATCTCAACCGTCTGATCAAATCTGTATGCGTATCTCGAAGAAGATCCAAAGAGCCGAATAAAAGTCGAATTACAAAATACGAAAGAAACGCGAAAATAGCCAAAAATATTGAAAATTCGAGATAAATACAAAAAAATTGATTTTTAAATTCTGAAAAAAATTTCAAAAAATACTCATTTTTCTCTTAAAATTAGAAAATACGAAATTGTAGAGAATTTAGGTGTTTTACTCCGAGAAAAACTCAAAAGTTCCTATTTTTCTCTCTTTGAAAACCTATATAAACCCCCCTAGGCTCTCAATTCCCTCATTCCAAAAATAAGAGTTGAAATTTCCTCTTATTTTCTCTAAGCCTTCTTCTTGGCACCTCTTCCCATCTTTCCTTCCTCTTACTTGTGTGTGAGAAGTTCTTTTCTCGAATTTGGAGAATTAAGTTGGGTGATCTTCATTGACACTAGTACGTGGGGGAATTGTTGCCGAAATTTCTGAAGAAAGCGTCACAAGGTGGAAGTGATTTCTAGAACACACTTCTGTTCTTATTTAAATTTATGACATACTCATTATTTGTGTGTTTTTCACTAAATTCAAAGATTTTTAATTTTAGTTCTAGAATTTTAAAAGTTTATTTCAGTTTTTCAGCTTTGATTCGTGTTTAAGCAATCATATCATCCATGCCATGTTAGTATCATGCTTAGGCTTATAAATTAAAGTATGATGATGTTTTATGAGTGAATTGATTGTATATATTCTAAATTTTAGTTTGATTTCATATTTTAAAATTTATTTTATGAGATCATGATATGAGAATTAAGTTGAGACAATGGTGATAATAACCACGTACCATTATAGTGGTCACGACGACACTATGGATGTTCTTTTCATATGAGTTAGGTCATATGGTTTTTAGACCTAAGTACTTGAGGGTTGTGTACCACAATACCTCATGAGTCACCACGTGTAACGGGTTGATGCCGACACGTGCCACTAACGGGTTGATGTAGAGTGGGCCCTATTTACTTAGTTAAGAACATCAAGGGATTAAAGGCCCTTTTAGTCTGAGACTCGACTTGAACAAATTGTTGTTTGAAACACCTAATGATTGCAAGTGTTTGAATTATGATTATGTAATGAGTTTGAATATGAAAGATGGTTGTTCGAAAAGGATCCACTGGGCTATGTGCTCACTCCTTCCTTTCTCATTTTTCAGGAGCGTGAAACCTATGAAGCAGTTGAAAAGGGATAGTCCTTAGAAAGTTTCTACCTTATTATTTTTTTAAAAAAATTTTTAGGGCATGTTGCCCATAACATTTATGCTTTTCTAATGAAAAGTATTTTGAAGTCTTCAGCTGTAATAATTAGTCTTTTTTTTTGAAAGGTTTAATACTTTCAACTTTTTCTATTATGAATAAAATAGTTTGAATTTCTTTATCTCTTTTAATTTGCCTTGAATTTATTAAATTGAAAATTTTGTAGTCTTGAAATTTTATACAAAGGCACGAGATATTCAGAAAGAAAAGAAGAAGTGTGTGTCACTTGTAAAGTAACACCAGCCCGACCCGCCAGTTAGCTAAGTTCACTGTCAAAAAAATGGTGGTTATGTCTAATGCTTAAAGATACGGGGGTTGGGGTGTTACAAGTGTGGTATCAGAGCCTAGGCTTTAGATGCCTTGGGCGTAAAATAGAAAGTCAAGCCTAAACATGTGTTGATTAGGCTAGAAATAGAAAGTCAAACATTAGTTGCTTGACAAGAATTAGAAACCCAAATTCTGGCTTCACATTGACTTGAATTAAAATTTTAGTGCCCTACCTTTTATTTTTGAAAATTGAAAAAAAATTTTAGAAAGTGTTTTAAAAAAGGAAAGACATATTTTGAAATGTTTTGTTTGGATACAAAGACTACAAGTTGAGCTGATAGTGGGTAAACCTTGTCCCGTGTAAAGTTAAACATTGAAAGGGAGGTGGGTTATCCTACCCTAGAAAGCGCGTGGTTGCTAAGCAGACTTCGGTCTCGTCGTCTAATCTGGAGGTTGTCCTACCAGTTCACATGAGTGCTTTGAGTTGAAGAACAACCTTACTTTCTATTAAAAAAATAAGAAGGTTGGAAATTAGGGCCAGGAATTGATTAGAAGTCGAGAAAGATGCCAAAGGTGGTATCTTGACTAGACAGAGGTTGTAAGTCAACTAGAACCGAACCCTAGTTCTAGAGAAAAGACCTTAGGTCAAAACGGGAGTAGCCATGGGTGGCACAGTGGATCAAAAGTATAAAACTCTAGGACATAGGCTATAGACTGAAACTTGTGTAAAAATAAAAAATTGTTTGATCAGGACACGAGACCAAGAAGCTTCTATAATTTTCAGTTTCTATGTAGTATGGGATGCATAGGAATTCAGGGTTATGGATGAAGCCTAAACTCGGAGAATGATGGACCATGTGTGGTGAATGATCGGTAACTCTGGCAGAATGGGTTTCTCTATACTTGCTGGTATGAGACGGTTGAGTATAGTGGGCTCGGGAACCTTACTTATCGAGCAATTCACGAAATTGTTTGGGTGTGGCTCTGTTCTGGGTGAAAACCTAAGTGAAAGTGGTAGAGTGGTATAAGACATTTGAACCTGAAAGCTTCAGTGGAAGCTAGAAACTTTGTGGTGCTAGCGTGAATTGTTTGATTGCGTGATATGAATGTTTTACTGTTTATTTGCTTTGAGACCAAATCTTGTACCTATGCATGAAAACAACCTAGAAGAAAAACTTTTAGGCCAATGAATGGATCGAGAATTGAGAAATTGAATCTAGAGTTATGATCGTACGACCGCTTAATGAAATAAATAGTGACGGGTTCAAGAAGGGTGGCAATGGCCACACATTGTTTCAAAAGACCAGCCAGAAGTTGGTGGTGTATGATCAGGATGGACCCTGACACAAACGTTAAAAAGATGAATTGGAAAGAATTCAAGGAAATTTTCTATGACAAGTTCTTCCCCGAGGCTACCCTAAGAAAGCTATCGGAAGACTTTGTTAGACTCAATCAGAGATATCTCATGTTGACTGTATACGAGAACAAATTTATTAAGCTAGCCAAGTTTCCTCAGGAATTGATCTAGGAGGAGATGATGAAGGCTAATAGGTTTACTCAGGGTCACAAGATCGAGATCCGCAAAGTGATTATGACTTTAAGCTTAAAGACATATAGGGAACCTAGATCATAAAGTTAACTTACAGCAGATGTTGAGAGGAAAGAACAAGAGGCCTAGTAATGAAATAAAGAACCCAGAGGCCCAGAAAAAGAATAAAAGCAGTGGGAAGGCACCATAGAATTTTCAACCTTAAAAGAAAATACCAGTTAACCAGAGACTTCAGGTTGGGTGTAACCTCGAATGACAAACAAGCCTACCTCTATAGCATGTGTTGCCAACTAGATCTACTACATCAGTTCAGGGAAGAACAGAAACAAGACAAGTGGCTTGTAGGCATAATAGAAGAAGTTACACAGGGAACGTATATTAACCTTAGGTTAGATGCTGGGAATAACATAAGGCTCGGGGAGAGGATCTGCGTACCTTAGAATGGAGAGTAAGCAAACCATACTGGATGAGGTTCACCAGATCAAATGCATCCAGGTGGAAATAAGATGTACAAGAACCTCAAAAAGACTTATTAGTGGAGAGGAATGAAGAGGGACGGGACTAAGTATGTTGCCAAGTGCTTAACCTATCAACAAGTAAAAACAAAACATTAGAAACCCTCTAGAATGTTACAACCACTCCCTATCCCTGAATGGAAGTGGAATAACATTTCCAAGGATTTTGTCAGTGGGTTGTCCGGGAATCAGAAAGGAATAGATATTGTTTGGGTGATTATGGATCGTCTCACCAAAGTGGCTCACTTTTTGCCTATTAGATCCATAGACCAAGTTAGTAAGCTGGAAGAAATTTATGTAAAAGAAATCGTCAGGCGTCATGGTGTGCCCAAAACTATTGTGTCTAGCATAGACTCTTGCTTCACTTCACAATTCTAGTCGAGTTTACAAAAGGAGATGGGTACTAAGCTTAGCATGAGTGTAGCATTTCACCCTCAGATGAATGGTCAGTTTGAGAGAATTATCCAAATTTTGGAGGATATGTTGAGGTCTTATGTTTTAGACTTCAAGGGGAATTGGAGCAAGTACTTACACTTGGTAGAGTTTGCCTATAACAATAGTTATCAGGTGAGTATTAAGATGGCTCCATTCGAGGCTCTTTATGAAGGCCCAACAGATCACCTACCTATTGGGCTGAACTCGAGGATTGTGAATTAATGGGACTAGATTTGGTGGAAGAAATGAATAACCAATTCAAGTTAATACAGAAGATGCTAACTGCAACACAAAGTCATCAGAAGAGCTACGCTGATCAAAATGAGAAAACCACTAGAGTTCCAAGTTGGGGACAAGGTATTTTTGAGAATGAGTCCTCAAAAGGGCATCAAGAGGTTTAAATTCAAAGGGAAGTTATCTCCGAGGTTTGTCGGACTCATTGAAATACTTAGAAGAATCATGAAATGTGCTTATGAGTTGGACTATCAAACAGAATGACTTCAGCTCATAACGTATTCCATGTATCCATATTGAAAAAGTATGAACCCGACCTATCTCACATCATCCACTGGGAGAAAGTGAATATTCAAGATGATGCTACTTATGAGGAAACAACAATCAGAATCCTCGACCATAAAGTACAGAGTCTACGAAGGATATCCCGTTAGTGAAGATACTATGGAAACATCACTGTAACACCCTAAATTCTCTGTACTCAATTAAATGAAATTTATCATTTATTTAGTAAAATTTGGGTGCAAAACGAAACCGAGCTCATTTTAGGGCTAAATTTGAAAGGTTCCAAAACTCTCATTTAGTGCTCCTTGCGGACCCAAAACAACTTGTAATGAAGTAAGGTGATATGAACCAACTAATAAGACAACATAACAAAAAATTAGAACAATTGGTCAAAGTTAGAGTTTTCATTTGTTAAACGCCTTTCAGGGGATCTAAATTACAAAGAATTGTCTTTTATGGTACTTTGGGGGATCGAAATGACTCGAAATGAAACAAAATGACATGAACTAACAAAACGAATAACATATCCAAAAATCAGAACAATTGGCCAAAATTTGAATTTTTATTTGCCTAGTGACCTCAGTGGGTTTTAAATAAAAAAAGTTTTTAAAGGAAAATCACCTAGGGCCAAACCATACCTTAAAATGTGCATTAGGTTCATGTAATTCTAAAACTATAAGATATAAATTATAATTTTATATAAATAAGGAGATAATAATTTTTATTTGATTTTTGTGAACCCATGAAGTCATGACCACCCCCACTTGATTATGTACACCCACACATACTTAAGCCAAAATCGGCCCAACCACGTACATGTGTGTGTGCACACATGTGAACAACCCCATTTAGATAGTTTCTTGGAATCAAGATGAACATCTTTGACTATTATATGGGGTCCCCTCAAATTTGATATTGTATAGCCATGCTTGATGTCCAAGAAATAAGAAAATGAAAAAGTATTCCTTGTGTGTTTGTGTGATGAGCAAGCAAGGAAACCAAAAAAGAAAAGTTGTCACGAGCATATAGGGGATGTCCCATTTGAATTAGAATATGATTTAAACCTCTTTTGTGTTCACACATAGTTAGGAAACAAGATTGTACTCATATCTTTTGAATTAGATCGCCATAGTAGTCTCATTTGCCAACCATGAACAGACTTGTCCTCTTTATGCAAACCATCCCCTTTATGTACAAAAACTTGTCCAAATTTTTGTGAGCTGCCCAAGCTGCCCAAGGCTGCGCTAGGACATCCCATATGCTCTCTGGAACATCTATATAAAACCCCTTTGCTCACTTTCATCTCATCCCAAAGCAAAGAGTTGACACTTTCCTCTTTGTTTGTTCTTGCCTTCTTCTTGGCACATCTTCTTACCCTCTTTTCTCTCTTGTGTGAGGAGTTCTTATTTAAGTATTTTAGAGAGTTGTTGAAGTAGCTTTTGTTGGTGGTTAAAAGTTCTTGAAGTTCTAAAGGTGGTAGATAAGGGGAACCTCTGCCGAATTCAAAAGAAACTCGGATTAAGGTGGTGGGGATTCCTAGAACTCCTTCTTTACTACTTGAAGTATTTTTAGTTTGAAACATGTTTGATCAAGATTTATTTTTAGTTTAGCATGTTTTCATGTTTTAATTCATATTTGATAGCATAACATGCTTAGATTCCATGCTTAGGCATATTTTCAAGTTTTCAAGCATGCCATGTATGTTTTTCAGGTTCTCTTGATTATTTAAATTTTGATATTGACTATTATAATCTTGTTTCATATTGATTTAAAATTAAATATGAGAAAGTGAAGATAAGAACTACGTATCATCATAGTAGTCTAAGTGATGCTATGGGTATTCTTTGCATATAATTAATGTATATGAGTAACATCACTAAGTGTGGATGTGTTTAAAAAAAACTTGGAATGTGGACATATGATCCTTGTTTCCAATGGAATGTGACAACATGAATTTTCATTCCATCCTAGGATAGGAGTATTTTAAAGAAGAACATCAAGGGATTAACAAACCCTTTTGGTCAAATATATAACGCTAACAAGATATTGTTTGAAACACTTAATACTTGTAAGTGATTGAAATTGGATGTACTTTTGATTTAAATTAGTAAATTAGTAGTTTGATGAATGATCCACTAGGCTATGTGCTCACCCGTTCCTTTTATTTTTCAAAAATTTGAAATGCATGATCAAGATTGCTAAGGAATTAGAAAGTTTATTTTTAGAAAGTTCCTTTGTAAGGGTATATTGTCTAAATTTTGAATAAAGACTTTCGCTGAATTTTTATTTTAAATTTTAGAGGTATGTACTCTTTCTTTTGATTATATGAATTCAATAGTGTATTTTTTTATTTTATAAATAAAGAGTTTGAAGTTTTCCTTTATTCACTTGTATTATCTTGTTAAATTTTAAACTCAATGAAAGTATATTTATGAGTATTTAGAATAAAGGAATTGAGATGCAAGTTGTGTGCTTGTAAATGTAACATTAGACCCAACCTGCCTTATGGTTGAGCTTAAACCTGTCTCTTGGGGGTTGGGGTGTTACAAAGGTGATATCAAAGCTTAGCTATTGGATATGCTGGGCTAAAAATAGAAAGTCCAACCTAAACATGTGTTGTTGGGCTAGAATTAGAAAGTCAAACATTAGTTGTTTTCTAGAATAAGAAACTCAATTAGGGTTTTCTCTTGTTAGAATTTGAATGCCCTACCTTCTATTTTGAAATTGAAAACTATTTTGAAAACTATTTTCAAAAATAGGAATGATATGTTTTGAAATGTTTTACTCAGATACAAAGCTATAAGTTGAGCTGATAGTGGGTAAGCCTTGTCCCGAGTGTTAGTTGCATAGCTGACTAATTATATTATAGGTATTTTATGTATAATATGCATTAGTGTAATAGAAAATTTTGAGTATTTGCTTATGTTTAGTATAATATGCATTTAGAGCATTGTTGCATCATTTTAGCATGAGTTAATGTTATTTCTAACATTTTTATGTGAATATAATGCTCGGGAAAGGTTTTCAATGTCTGTGCAGGTTTAGAATGAACTAGAATAGGAATAGGAGCACGCTAGGAGTTGAAAATGGCAAAAAATGAGAAAACGTCACTAATGATCGCGATCGGCAACGCCGACCGCGGTAAACGGAAGAAGGAAAATCATGAGAAGAACACCAGAAGACCGCAGTCCCTCAACTGAAGACCCCAGTAGCAAAAGACGAGACAAATTAGTACATAGTGTACTGGAGACCGTGGTCCATAATTTGGTGACTGCGGTCACCAGAACATCATCTGCGCACAACATTCTGGAGATTGCGGTCATCAATACACTGACCGCGGTCACCAGAACAACACCAATACACAATGTACTAGTGACCGCGGTCATCACTTTAGTGACCGCGGTCACCAGAGTGGATTCTGCACAGAAACAGGCAGACATAGATCCAGGAATTGGGCAGTGCTTTCTGGGTGTTGTACAAAAGTCACTGACCGCGGTCACTCACCCAAATTGTGCAAATATTGTGATTTTTAGGGTAAATTGACGGGGGGATATAAAAGAAGAGTGGTTATCAACAGAAATGGAGACGAATTTGAAGGAACTACACGAAGGAGGCTGAAGAAACAGATTCTTGTGAAGAAATAATAGGAGTTTTCATTATCAATTTGAGTATGGATGATTTCTATTCTTTCCTTTATGTGATGAATCTTTCTTTAATGTCTAGCTAATTCATTTTACTGTTTGGGTAGTAGACACCAATGTATGAACTGTGATTTTCATTATCTTCAATGATTTACTTGCACTTTACTTTATTAGTTTGTGCTTAATGCTATATGCTTACTGGCCATAGGCATAGAGAATCCAAGATCATCGAATCATCCCGGGAGAGAGATTTTGTGAGAGGTTATAGCAGTAAAGTTCCAGATTAAGCCATTGATCAGAAGGTTGTGGCTGAGTCTATGAGATAGCATAGGAATCATCATTTGAAACCACTGGATTGGTGATCGAACACCTCGGAAGAGGGTATCGAGAAACAATAGCAGTGGATGATTAGAACGCCTAGGGTAGGGTCCTAATTACAAGTGCTGTGATCAAAGTGCTAGTATATCATCATCTTAAATTAATTTACAGAACATGCAAAGGAGTTTACTAACCCAAACAGTCCTTCATCATATTGATACCAAATCAAATTACTTTTAGTTCTACTGTTTTTAAGGAATTTGAGTTTAGCTTACACAATTACTTATAAACTTGAATTAAGCATCTTGATAAAACTAAAATCAACGTTAGATTGGGCTTTAACTTACACGAACAAGTGCTTTTCCCTGAGGACGATATCCGATCTTATCGGTATTACTACTGCGATCCCATACACTTGCAGGGTTGCTAACACCGAGTAAAGCTAGACATTAAAAGGAAGGTGGGTTATCTTGCCCTAGAAAGCGTGATTGCTAAGTAGACTTCGGTCTCGTCGCTTGATCTGGAGGTTGTCCCACCAGCTTATATGAGTAGCCGGAGTTGAAAAACACCCTTACTTTCTATAAAAGAAAATCAGGGCAGGAAAGTGAATAAAAGTAAAAAAAGATGCCAAATGTGGTATCTTGACTAAACAAAGGTTGTGAGTCAACCAGATTGAACCCTAAAAATATGGTGTAGCCATGGTGGCACAGTGGATTAAAAGCATAAATCTTTAGGACATAGGCTAGATACTGAAACTTGTGTGAAAACAAAAAATTGTTTGATCAGGACACGAGACCGGAAAGCTTCTATATCTTTTAGTTTCTATGTAGTATGGGATGCATAGGAATTCGGGGGTATGGAGGTAGCTTGGACTCGGAGAATGATAGACCATGTGTGGTGAATGATTGGTAACTTTGGCAGAACAGGTTTCTCTATGCTCATTGTTATGGGACGGTGGATTGTAGTGGGATCAAAAACCTTAGTTATCGAGCAATTTGCTAAATTGTTTGGGTGCAGCTCTATTTTGGGTGAAAGCCTATGTGGAAGGGGTAGAGTGATTTGGGACATTTGAACTTGAAAACTTAGGTGGAGACTTAGAACCTTGCTATGCTAGCTTAATTGTATGATTGTGTGATATGCATGCTTTATTGTTTTTTTGTTTTGAAACCAAATCCTATACCCATGCATCAAAAGAACCTAGAAGAAAAACCTTTAGGCCACTGAACAAATTGAGAACCTAGAGACATGATAGTATGAATGTTTGACAAGGCAAATACTAATAACCTACTTAAATTGTAGAAAATGGTTGGAGCAAGGAAGTACGCAGCGTGATCCACCATCTCTGATGAGACTGAGCAACAGGAACAACAACTACCTGCTAGAATGGAGGCACGAATGGAGGCCATGATGAATGAGATGTCGCAGAGGGTGTTGGATCAACTGTTGAGGGCACTTTCACAGATAATCCCTCAAGTGGCTCCATAGCCTCAAGTACCTGAACGTATCCAAGTTCAACAACTAGTACCTGTGGCCCATGATCCCGAACATCAGAGGGCTCAGGATGGTTTGGAGGATGAGAAATAGAAGAAGATGCTGATAGAACTATAGACGATCCATCCTCTTTCATTTTATGGGACTTCAGATTGCATTTCGGCGAACCACTGGTACCAATAGATGGAGGAAATTCTCAATGTATTGAAGGTAACTGGGTCGAGACAGGTGGTACTGGCCACACACCACTTCAAAGGACTTTCCAGAAGTGACCTTGAGCAAGCTATGGGATGACTTTTTTCGATTGAATCAGAAGGACATGACGATAGCTGAATATGAAAGGAAGTTCATTGAACTGGCCAAATTCTCACCAGATCTGATCAGGGAAGAGAAAAAGAAGGCAAATCGATTCGCATAAGGTCTCAAGATGGAGTTTTGAAAGATAGTGAAGACTCTAGGCCTAAAAACTTACAATGACGTTGTAGAAAAAACCCTAACACTAGAACAAAAACTCAACCTAGAACAAAGGTTGAGGGGAAAGAATAAAAGGCCAGGGAATGAAAAAGATCATGGGCCTCATAAGAAAAGCAAGAATGCGAGAAAAGAGCAACAAAAACAGGGGCATACCACGAATGAGTTTAAGGAGCAGGCGAGTAGGCTAGGGCTATGCTATGTGTGTAGAAAAAAGGGTCATCTTGCTAAGAATTGCCCAACTACACTTGCTCAAGTGCCTCAATAAGAACCATAGCAGGGAGGAGGTCAGAATAGTCATCCTTAGGGAAGGCAATAGTAGCCAAATGCTAATCATGAGCATAACCAGGCCCGTGGGCAGAACTAGGCCAGAACGTTCATTGTTGAGACTCAAGAAAACTAGGTCTTTTATTTTTGAAGAACTAGCTGATAGGTTACAACTTGTGACGAAAACACTACCAGTGACTTTGAATGTGTCCATGCCAATAGGGACCACTGTTATTTCAAAAAGAATGTGTAGGGGTGACCTAAGGCTCGGGGATAAGCTCATAACTGTTGATTTATGTACTTTACCTTTCTATGACTATGATGTAATCTTGGGAATGGATTGGTTAGACCAATACCAAACCTAGATAGATTGTCCTAAAAGACGAGTAACCATAACCCTACCTTCTGGAGAAACGTATAGAATCAATGGTGATAAGCAGAGATTACCGATAAGTCCAACCATAGCCATATTGAACTGCTTAAGGTAGAAAAATGAACTTGAGGAACTCTCTGAGGAAGAACCTATTGAACTAAAGAGAATCCAAAAACTAGTGGTGGTTAGCGAGTACCAGGATGTGTTCCCAAATGACTTACCCTGACTACCACCTGCTAGAGAGTTAAAGTTCAAGATTGAACTTCACTTGAGAACCAACTTTATCACCATACCTCCTTACAGGATGGCGCCAATAGAACTGATTGAGTTAAAGTCTCAACTCGATGAACTCCAAGAGAAAAGCTTTATCAGGCCAAGTGAATCACCTCGGGGAGATTTGGTACTGTTCGTAAAGAAGAAAGATGGCTCTATGAGACTTTGTGTTGATGCACGGAAATTGAACGAAGCTACGGTAACGAATAAATATCATTTGCCAAGGATTGATGACCTATTTGATCAATTGAGAGGAACCATTCATTTCTCAAAGATTGATATTAGGTCAGGATATCACTAGTTGGGAATCAAGTGATATACACAAGACTGCCTTCAATTCAAGATATGGACACTTCGAGTTCACTATGATGCCCTCTGGTTTGACCAATGCCCTGACAACATTTATGGACTTGATGAATTGAGTGTTTAGACAGTATCTTGACCAGTTTGTGGTGGTATTCGTAGATGATATTCTTATCTACTTCAAGTCAGAGGCTGAACACTTAGAACACTCGTAGGTAGTGTTGGAGACCCTTAGAAGGCATCAATTATATGCCAAGTTCAGCAAGTGTGAGTTTTGGATGAAGACAGTCAAGTTTCTTGGCCAGGTAGTATCAGCAGAAGGCATCTTTGTAGATCCAGAGAAGGTGAAAGCAGTTATGGATTGGAGGCAGTGTAAAAAAGTTACAGAGATTAGGAGCTTCTTAGGTCTAGCTGGGTATTAAAAAAGGTTCATCCAAGATTTCTCCAAGCTAGCAGAACCCACGACCAAGCTGACTAGGAAGGGAGGAATCGAGGCAAGACAAGTGACTCGTAGGTCTAATAGAAGGAGTTGAATAGGGCAAGCATTTTGACTTTAGGTCGGATGTTGAGAATATCCTAAGGCTTGGAGAGAGGATCCGTGTACCTTAGAATGGACATAGTAAGCAAACCATACAGGATGGGGTTCATTAGGCAAAGTATACAATGCATTCAGGTGAGGATAAGATGGATCAGAACCTCAAAAAGACTTAGTGGTGGAGAGGAATGAAGAGGGACATGATTAAGCATGTTGCCAAGTGCTTAACCTATCAACAAGTGAAAGTAGAACATTGAAAACCCTCTAGAATATTACAACCACTCCCTATCCCTAAATAGAAGTGGGATAACATTGGCATGGATTTTGTTAGTGGTTTGGCCAGGAATCATAAAGGAGAAGATACTGTTTGGGTGATTGTGGATCGTCTCACCAAAGTGGCTCACTTCTTGCCGATTAGATCCATAGACCAAGTCAGTAAGTTGGGAGAAATTTATGTGAAAGAAATCGTCAAGCTTTATGGTGTGCCTAAGACTATTGTGTTTGACAGGGACTCTCGCTTCACTTCACAGTTCTGGCAGAATTTACAGAAGGAGATGGTTACTAAGCTCACCATGAATACAACATTTCACCTTCAGACGGATGGTCAGTCTAAAAGAGTTATCCAGATTTTGGAAGATATGTTGAGGTCTTGTGTTTTAGACTTCAAGGGGAATTGGAACAAGTACTTACACTTGGCAGAGTTTGCTTATAGTAATAGTTATCAAGTGAGTATTAAAATGGGTCCATTTGAGGTTCTTTATGGAAGACCCTACAAATCACCTACCTGTTGGGCTGAACTCGAGGACTATGTATTAATTGGACCAGATTTGGTGGAAGAAATGAATAAACAAGTCAAGTTAATACAGAGGAGGTTGATTACAACACAGAGTCATCAAAAAAAGCTATGTTGACAAGAGGAGAAGACCACTAGAGTTCCAAGTTGGGACAAGGTATTTTTTGAGAATTAGTCCTTAGAAGGGCATCAAGAGGTTTAGATTCAAAGGAAAGTTATCTCCGAGGTTTGTCAGGCCCTTTGAAATACTTAGAAGAATCGAGGAATGTGCTTATTAGTTGGACCTACCAAACCGAATGACTTCAGCTCATAACATATTCCATGTATCCATGTTGAGAAAGTATGGGTGAAGAGACTTGGATATTTGTTCTTTATCTCACTTTCTAGCTCCCAGGTTGCTTCTTTCATATTATGATGTCTGCACAGATCCTTGACCAACGAAAGTTCCTTGGTCCTGAGACTCTATACCTTACGATCTAATATTCTGATTGCTAATTCCTCATAAGTTTCATTGTCTCAAATTACAACTTCCTCCTAGTGTATGATATGTGATGGGTCTGGTTCGTACTTTCGCAGCACTGACACATGGAATACATTATGCATTGAGAACATTCAATTTGGCAAGTTAGCTCATAGGCACACTCACCAACCCGTTTAAGTATCTCAAACGGAGTGGTGAATCTCGGTGTTAGCTTTCCTTTGATTCCAAACCTCTTAATCCCCTTTTGTGGATTGATCTTCAAGAATACTTTGTCACCCGGCTAAAATTCTAGAGGCCTTCTTCTTTTGTTCGCATAACTTTTCTGTTTACTCTGAGTTGCAGCTAGCTTCTTCTGAATCAACTTTATTTGAGTGGATATCTCCTCTACCAATTTCGGTCCTGTAAGTACTTGATTATCAAAGTCTGCCTAGCAGGATGGTGATTTATAGGGTTTACCATAAAACACTTCATATGGAGCCATTTTTATGCTCGCCTGATAACTATTATTATATATGAACTCTGCCAAGTGTAGATATTTGCTCCAATTGCCCTTAAAATCAAGGATGCAAGACCGCAGCATGTCTTCTAGCATTTGAATGACTCTCTCAGACTAACCATTAATTTGAGAATGGAAAGTAGTGCTCATGGTGAGTCTGGTGCCCAGCTCCTTTTATGGACTTTGCCAAAATTGTGATGTAAAGCGAGAGTCTCTCTCTGACACTATGGTTTTAGGTACACCATGGAGTCATACTATCTCCTTCACATAAAGTTTACCCAGTTTACTGACTTTGTCCATGGATCTCATGGGGAAGAAATGCACCACCTTAGTGAGATGATCCACAATGACCCATAACATATCTTCTCCTTTCAAGTTTCGAGGTAATCTTGTGACAAAGTCCATGGCTATGTTATCCTACTTCCATTCAGGGATTGGAAATGGTTGTAAAACTCATGTGGGCTTTCTGTGCTCAGCCTTTATTTGCAGACATGTTAGGCATTTAGAGACATATTTAGCTATGTCTTGTTTCATTCCTCGCCACCAATAGATCTTTTTGAGGTTTTGATACATTTTATTTCCACCAGGATGCATCGTGTATTTGTTTGATGGGCTTTGTCTAATATGATCTTTATGCTTTGTCCCTCTTGAGGAATGCAAATTATATCTCCAAATCTCAAAGTACCTTCGGTGTCAACTCTAAAATTTGTTTTTTTTTTTGGCCTTGTTTGACTCCTTCAATTAAAGTCATGATCCATTCATCTTGCCTTTGCTTTTGTCTGATTTGATGCAGGAGATCTGGCTGGCAAGTCATGTTGTAAAGGTATACCTGCTTTTCATTTGAGGTGACACCCAATTTGAAGTCCTCGATCAGCTGGTACATTTGACATTTTTCATCATCTTCTTTGTTAAATCTTTAACTCAAGGCATCAGCTACTACATTAGCCTTTCCTGGATGGTAATGCAATTGGAAATCACAATCTTTACGAAATTCCATCCATTTCCATTGTCTAAGATTTAATTCTTTCTGTGTGTAGATGTACTTTAGACTCTTGTGATCTGAAAATAGATCAAATTTCTTACCATAAAATAGTATCTCCATATTTTTAAGGCAAATACAATGGCTACTCATTCTAGGTCATGTGTTGGATAATTTTGTGCATGACCTTCAGCCGTCGCAAGGCATATGCAACAATCTTTCCTTCTTGCATTAACACTGCACCCAATCCATTATGTGCAACATTTGTGCACAGAACATATCAAACACCATAGGTAGGAGTGACTAAGATGGGGGCCGAAGTCAATCTTCTCTTCAATTCTTGGAATGGTTGTTCACATTTCTCATCCCAACTGAATCTAGCTCCTTTTCTAGTTAATTTTGTCATGGGTTCGGCTAACTTTAAGAAATCTTAGATGAATCTCCTGTAGTATCTAGCTAAGCCTAAGAAATTTGTGATTTCTATCATAGTCTTAGGTTGCTTCTAGATGCCTTCTGCTAATACTGCATGGCTAAGGAATTTGACTGTTTTCATCCAGAATTTGCATTTACTGAACTTAGCATATAGTTCATTTTTGCTAAGTGTCTCTAGGACAATCTTTAAGTGTTCAATGTGTTCAGCCTCTAACTTGGAGTAAATTAGGATGTCATCAACGAACACCACTACAAAATAGTCAAGGTATTGCTTAAACGCGCGGTTTATCAGATCTATAAATGCAGCAGGTGCATTAGTTAAACCAAATGGCATCACTGTGAACTTGAAATGCTTGTATCGAGTCCTAAATGGTGTTTTGTGTATATCTGACTCTCGGATTCTCAACTGATGGTAGCCTGATCTAAGATCAATCTTAGAAAAATGAGTAGCTCCCCTCAATTGATCAAATATATCATCTATCATTGGCAAAGGATACCTGTTATTTGTGGTTACTAAATTTAATTTTTGATAATCAACACACAACCTCATGGATCTGTCTTTCTTTTTCACAAATAACACTAGAGCTCCCCATGGCAATTCACTAGTCGAATGAATCCCTTTTCATGGAGTTCATCCAACTATGTCTTGAGTTCAATCAGTTCTACTGGCGCCATTCGATAGGGAGGAATAGCTATAGGATTTGTGCATGAATATAGTTTAATCTTGAACTCTACCTCTCTATGTGGTGGTAGTCCAGGTAAATCATCTAGGAATACATCTACATATTTCCATATTATAGGTATCATTGAAATCTTCTTAGGTTCTCCTGATCTAGTGTCATCTTCTAGCAATTGTTTGAAGTTCTCACTCTATTTTAGACAGTGTAACATGGCTGTTATAGGACTCCGAGGTAGTCTTTGCATATCCCTATTGACTTTTACTAACTCTCCGGATGGTAGAGTTAATGTGATTCTTTGTCCTGGGCAATCGATCTGAGCGTGGTGTTGAGTCAACCAGTCCATACCTAGTATCACACCATACCCTTGGAAAGGTAATAACATACGGTTGGTAGTTATTAATTTGATTCCAAATCTTAATTTACATGTACAAACTTTTCGAGTAACTACAGTGTCTCCTATGGGAGTGGACACGTGATGGTTATGGTGATGTGGATATCACTAGTTGTAATCTCTTAACTAGTTCTTCTGACACGAATGACTTAGTGGCTCCTGAATCAAACCAAACTTTTACAGTAACATTGAACAAAAGGAAAATACCTTCTACTGTAGTTGCAAGATGAACCTCGGCATTAATAACACAAAGTCAGGCTTGGCTTCGACCTTGATTTTGGTTTTACCCTTGATTTTGCTGTTGTCGGGGTTGTGGCTGTTGCCTTTGTTGTGGACGCCCATCTTATCCAAGCGCTTGTTGCTGCTGAAGAGGAGCTGGAGCTCTATTAAGAAAATTGTTTGCAATATGTCCTCTCTGGCAGCACAAGAAGCATAACCCTTGCCTCTTTGCTTGCTCCTTCTGCTCATCCCTACCACAATCAATCCATGTTTGTTGGTTCTATTGCCTATTTTAATTTTGCACTTGATTCTGGTTTTGAGGTGCTCGGTGTACATCCTGCCTATTCTGCCTCTTCTATGAGGCTCCTGCAGCTTGTTCTGGCTGTGACCTCTTCTATCTATTCTTCAATGCCAGCTCATACTAAAGATCTAGCTCGACCAATTGTGGCCTTTCTACCATTTCCTTAAGGGTGGTTAACCTCAAAGGATATATTATTTATTGTATTTCTACCTTCAACCCTTCGATAAACCTATCAACCTTAGACTACTCATCCCTTACTAGTTCTAGGATAAACCTTGACAATTCAGTAAATTTCTTTTCATACTCTGCTATTGTCATATTCTCATGTGTTAGTCAGGTGAACTCCAACTGTATTTGTTTTGTCTTCACCATTGTGAATAAGTGTGAATAGAGTAGAGTCTTAAACTATTCCCAAGTCATAGTATACATATCTGTAGCGGGATCATTCATGACCATTTCCCACCAGTGATAGGCGGGTCCCTCAAACTAATACATTGCTAATAGGACTCTCCTTATGCCAGTTGCCCCTAAGGCATTCAAATGTTTGTTCATTGCAGTGAACCACTTATCTGCAACAACATGATTGGCCAAACCCTCAAATGTACTGGGCCGTAGCCTCTGGAATTCTATCAATAAGTTTTCTTGTTCTATATCATCTACTATCAGTCGGTCTCGTGCCGCTGGACCATTAGATAACGGAGCCTGCTGAATTTGGGGTTGAGATTGTGCTTGTGGCTGTGGTTGTATTGGCAACTACTTTTGCATCTCTACAAGGTTCCTCGTAACCTCTACCACCACTTGTTGAGTGAATCCAGCTAGCATATCTTTAGTCACTACTTTCCCAGCTAGAGCCACCACCACTGGCACTCCGTTCTCCTTTTGCCCAGATTCATCGATATTCTCATCTATCATGTTGTTAGTTCTAGTTCTTGCCATTATCTACAAGTCAAAAGTCATTTTAGTATCCATTAGTTCAAGGAGAATCATAATCTAATCTCAATTCAATATGGGTTACACAAACCCCTTTTTTATCTTAAAATCCAGATATTAAATGCTTTTGCAACTTGTGATAAGTGTCATCTTTCATATCTTTATTCATAGTTATGATCTTATTGTCAGAATAACTTTTTTTGCGTTATGCGTGCTATCATGACTCTAGGTTCACGTCTCTAAATTCTTGATTAGTTTTGTGGCCTATCAGTTTATGCTTTTAAGTTCTATTTGAGGATTTTCAAAGTCCTCTAATGGTGTTGGGTACAAGATTTGGTTTCATGATCTATAACATCTCGAAAAGTTCATATGAAATTTGAATTTTTACTTAAAAAATCATACGAAATTGACGAATGAGAAATTTGGCAAGTCATAGTTTACCAAAATGAGGAATAAAAATCAATTTAGTAGATTTTTGGAAGAAAATATATGAAAATAATGCATAATATGGGATATCATAGCCAAAAATACAAGGATATGTGCAATTTTTTTATGAAAACAAGATTAGAAAGTCAATCGGGACGGAGATTTGGCAAAAATCCATAAAGAAAGCAAGAAATTTGGCTGAAAAATTAAAAAAATAAACTTAAAATACATCCTACGATCCACAATCGATCTACCAAAATCCAACGAATGGAATTAAAACCAAAACGAACGCCCGGGTGCATTGGATCATCAAAATCCAACCAGAGATTCGTGTACGAAACTCGAGGATGATCGTGCTACCAGAAGCAAGTTCTTTGATCGCAAAATCAGATCCACACACCGTGATCGAGGATCATCGGACGATTTAGATCAAAGTTGCATTGATTAAATTGCGAACTGGTGATGCGCTCGAGGAAATATAACGGTCGAGATCAAGACTCCAATTTTTGTTGATTGATTCGAGATCAATCCAACGGCCCAGATCAAACCCGTGTTCATGTCTTGAGGAAAATCCTAGGAACCAGATCAAATCTAAAATTTAAAATACGAAAATTTTCAAAAAAATAATGAAAAATACGAAAAAAAATTCGAAAATTCTAAAAAATATGTTTCTAAATCCAAAAAATATTTTAAAATCCGAACAAATCCAAAAAATACTCATTTTACTCCAAAAATTAGAAAGTACAAAATTAAGGAAAAATAGGGTGTCTTATTCAAAGAATAACACAAAACTTTCTAATTTTCTCCCTTTGAAAACTTATATAAACCCCTCTAGGCTCTCAATTTCATTCATTCCAAAAATAAGAGTTGAATTCTCCTCTTGTTTTCTCTCAGCCTTCTTCTTGGTGCCTCTTCCCATCTTGCTCTTCTTATGTGTGTGAGAAATTCTTCTCTCAAATTGGAAAATTAAGTTGGGCGATCTTCATTGGCATTAGTACGTGGGGAAAATTGCTGCTGAAATTCTGGAAGAAAGCGTCACAAGGTAGAAGTGATTTCTAGAATACCCTTCTGTTCTTATTTAAATTCATGGCGTGCTCATTGTTGTGTGTTTTTCCCTGAATTCAAAGATTTTCAACTTTAGTTCTAGAATTTTACATGTTTATTTCAGTATTTCAGTTTTGATTCATGTTTGAGCAATCATATCATCCATGCCATGTTAGTATCATGCTTAGGTTTTTAAAATAAAATATGATGCATTTTTTATGAGTGTATCATGAATTGACTATGCATATTCTGAGTTTTAGTTTGATTTCATATTCTGAAGTTTATTTTATGAAATCATGTTATGAGAATTAGTCAAAGACAATGGAGATAATAACCAAGTACCATCATAGTGGTCAAGGCTACATTAGGAATGTTCTTTTCGTATGAGTTATGTCATATGGTTTTCAGACCTAAGTACTTGAGCGTTGTGTACCACTGGTGGGTCACCATGTGTAACGGGTTGATGCCGACATGTGCCATTAACGGGTTGATGCCTAGTGGGCCCTATTTACTTAGTTAAGAGCATCAAGGGATTAAAGGCCCTTTTGGTCTGAGACTAGACTTAAACCAATTGTTGTTTGAAACGTCTAATGATTGCAAATGTTTGTGTAACATCTCGAAAAATTTATATGAAAATTGAATTTTTACTTAGAAAATTATACAAAATTGACGAATGAAAATTTTGGCAAAGTCCTACTTAACCAAATGAGGAATTAAAAAAAATCAATTTAAGGGATTTTTGGAAGAAAAAAATGATTATAATGCATAATATGGGATATCATAGCAAAAAATACAAGGATATGTGTAATTTTTAATAAAAACAGGATTAAAAAGTCAATTGGGATCGAGATTTGAAAAAAAAAAGGGGAAAAGAAAGCAAGAAATTCAGTTGAAAAATCAAAAATAAACTCAAAATAATGTGAACCGTAGATTTGGAATCTAAATCATGATCTGACGGCCACGATCAGAATCGTATATACGCACGAGAGCACTGGATCGTCACGATTGAACGGCCAGAGATCCAAGTATGTGACTCGAGGACGATCATGCTGACAGAACGAGATTCGTTGATTGCAAAATCAGATTTGCACACCATGATCGAGGATCATCAACGGTCGAGATCGAAGTGGCGTTGAGAGATCGCGAACAGTGCTGCGCTCGAGGACCATCAGACGGCGAAGATCAAAGCTGCGTGATTTGATCGCGATCGTTTATGCGCTCCAGGATCATCGGACGGTTCAGATCAAAGTCGTTTTGATTAGATCGCGATTGTTGATGCACTCAAGGAAATCCAACGGCCAAGATCGAGAATTCGATTTCTGTTGATTGATTCGAGATCAATCCAACAACTCCGATCGAATCTGAATGCGTGTCTCGAGGAAAATCCTAGGAACCAGATTAAATCCAAAAAATAAAATATGAAATACGTTAAAATTAACGAAAAATACGAAATTAAATTCAAAAATTTTGAAAAATACTCATTTTGCCCCACAAATTAGAAAGTATGAAATTAAGTAGAATTAGGGTGTTTTATTTAAAGGACTCAAAACTTTCTATTTTTCTCCTCTAAAAATTAGAAAGTACTAAATTGTAGACAAATTAGGTGTTTTACTCCAAAAACAACTCAAAACTTTCTATTTTCTTCCCTTGGAAAACCTATATAAACCCCCCTAGGCTCATTATTTCATTCATTCCAAAGAATAAGAGTTGAATGCTCCTCTTATTTTCTCAAAGCCTTCTTCTTGGCACCTTTTCCAATGTTTCCATTCTTATGGGTGTGAGAAGTTCTTCTCTCGAATTTGGAAAATTAAGTTGGGCGATTGTAACACTCCGCTTCCCAAGTCTCATCTTCCATGTCATCTGACGGTTCAATTCTCTTTGATCAAAATCTTGGGAAGCTCGGGAGACGGGCCCGTGCTACATTTTCTTCTTCTTAGACCCCAAACACAATAGGGTTCCAGTGTACATTAGTATATGTACAAAATGAAATCATGGTAAATAAAATTCTTCATTTATTCATTCGATAAATTTCGAATACAATAAACCATTACAGCGAAAAATAAATTTAAAACTAAAAATACATGATTTCACTTAGGTCGATGTGCCCTACATTGAAATAAATAAAAACTTTCATTGGGTAAATATCCTCGCAAGTTGATTAACTTCCTGTTGTGAAAAATAAGGGGGTGAGCTAAAAAGCCCAGTGAATCATTCCATCTATTTAATCCATTATTCCAACCAGACAATGCAAACAGATCAAACACTTTCAGAGAT
>JAJIYU010001391.1:0-36942 GCA_030144865.1 Tinospora cordifolia | reverse complement strand
TGACGCTCCCACTCCAGTCGTTGCTTTTCTTTCTGTTACTTCGAAAGTAGCTGCTTCAGCTTCAGCCACTTGAATTTTCGATATTCCTTTTTATTTCTCATCAAACGAATGACATCTTCTTCTGGAAATCCTAGCTATTCTCATGATGAAGATTGAAGAGTAAAGATTCAGTGACGGCAACAAGACAAGTGGGAGAAACAAACTTGGGCCTGAAGCAAGTAACTAAATGAGAAATGAAGAAGAAAGCAAAACAGGGCCCATATCAATAGGACCTTAATCACAAGTCTAAAGAGAGAGAGAGAGAGAGAGAGAGAGAGAGAGAGAGAGAGAGAGAGCAAGCCTGAGCAATAAAGAGAATTTAGAAGTGGGCAATGCAAGGAGGGGCCCAACCAAGACTTAACCATAAAAATCATTGCAAGGAGCAATAAGGAACAAAGGAGGAGGAACATCTATAGGCACATCAAAAGTAGAAGATTAAAATAAGATGACAAGGAAGACAAGGCTTTGTGCAGATGAGTGAGAGGACGAAGAAGAGCAAGTAACATGCATGTTGAACTAGCACAAGGTACATTCTTTGATTGTGGTTAATGGTATTGAATTTTCTAAATCAGGTGTGCCTTTGTTCAAAACCAACAAACACCAAAATAAACATGTACCAAACATCATCGAGCCACCATCAGACCTAGAAGAGTCAATCCAAGAGCTGGAAGCAAGTGTTCCATACACACCAAAGAACACGATAAAGCCTCAATAGAAGACAAAGCGTGAGAACAGGTGCAAAGATTCTTGGAAAGTTTCGACATAAGCCTTGTAGAAAACATTTTGATTGAGGCAGAAAGGCAATAGGACAAGAGGAAGGGGGGATACTTGTCAAAATGAAGATATTGAGCAACAATGTAGTGTTAAAGCTAGAAGCATAAACTAGACATAATGATAACTATTGGTTTAGCCATGCCAATGAGAGTGACGCTTTAGGGAAAAAAAAGAGCACATCAACACAAAAGATATGGGCAAAATATGGGGATATCGATTTGTAGAATGGACAGAGTTATCGACAGTTGGAACACAAAGAGGCATTGTCATAATATGAGAGACACAGAAGATAACAGTGACAAAACACTTCTGAGGATCATTTATAATTTCCAATATAATTCATATTCTAGATGTAGCAAAATGATGGTTCACCAATGCTTACAACCATGAACCAAGGAAGATAAACAAGCTTTCTAGGACGAAATAGTAGGACTGTCATCAATCTTTGCAAAGCCATGGTCCATAATAGTAGAATTTAACGCAAGCTAAGGAATTAAAAGAAAGTTAAGGCAAGCAATAATAAGCAAAGTATGCTAGATTTCAACAATCTAATTAATGAATTGGAGATGATAACGCAAAAGTGGGAGGGAAGATGACAAGCGGGCGAGACTATTGACATGCCTTAGTGGTTGGTCAAATAGGAAGTGAAAGGAAAGGTGTAGATGAAGGCTGGATAATGGTGACGAGACGAGGGAGACATTTTAGACTACTCAAACAACATAATATGAAGGATAATGTTATATGAGGATGGAACAACCACTCACACCGAAGAATGGGGAAGTCTTCATAAGGGTCGTGGGAATATTACAAGTTTGACTCGATATTTTAAGACGTTCTTCATTGGCATCACCAAAGGAAGTACTGAAATCACTATTTAAGAACAAATGAGAATCGCCAAGTATACTGTCACTCGACAAACATAGTGTCAAATGGATCCATGCAGATGTGCAGTGTGCTTTGACTAAGCCACGTGATGGAGCTTTCAAGAAAACTAGGAAGGGACCAACTATACACTCTTTATTGAAACCTACAGTAATAAACGAGGTACCTTCATGAAGTTGGTCAAGGTAGACCAAAGTGTGGAAAATCATTTACATCCTCAAGGAGCCAGAGAGGACAACACGGCATTTATTCCTTAAAATCCCATATAGACTTTCAATATAGTATAGAGAGGCTTCTAGAATCAAGAAGATTAAATCTGGAGGTGACCGACACATGGCTGCCCTGCAATACTACACGAATTAGAAAGGGAAGGAGGATTTGCCTAGAAACCATACATCCGACCAAAGGCTTTCAAGGTTGGGTGTCTGCTAAAAACGCCTAGTAGGAGATCGAATAGGAACTTCAACAAATTTTAGGACGAGATCCGAATCTAACTATTATCGATGCTGCAAGGGCAACAATAAAATGCAAAAATGGAGACGCAGTTTGTCAACTAACGGATAACCATTCCCAACAGTTCCACAATGTCATTAAGGTGGAGGAATGGTATGATTTCGAGTTGTGGAAGGAAAAGAAAATCGCATGTCGGCGTTGTTGGACTAGGGTTGAATGCGTCCCATGGGATAATTGCCACTTAACATACCTAGCCACAATTGTAGAGATGTGTGGTGGTCTTCTTGATGTAGTTGAGATCACCCTTCCAAATTGTTCCAAGGAAATGACCATCTTGAAAGTTAAGAGGACATCCTAGTGGCTTTCTCCCAATGGAAATAAAAATTTATGATGATGGTGGTGCTCAGGAGATTTGATGCATGATCTGCAAAAAAGTTGCTGTCTGGAGGTGGAGAAAGTAAGAGAGGAGCAAAGGAGGGAGACCCAACCAACAAATCACCGAAGATGAAAGAGAGATAGCGCTGTCGCTCCCCAATAGCGGATGATGGTATGGGGCGTGACCCCCCTTTATCCCCATAGAGGTGTTGACCTACTATGGAGAGGAGATGGGCTCGAGGTGACATAGTCCGTAGTGATTTAGACAATGAAAGAATAGAAGGACTGAAGGAGGAGGATGAAGACTAAAATTCGATCCACCAAGACACAGGGAGGTAGCAGAAGAAAACACCATACATAGGTTGTGGAGAATGCATTTGATCACAAGAAACCCTAGGTGGGCCCACAGGCCCAAAGTCTCAAAGCGCAAGGGGGTTCTGGTTATTGCAGGTCCCTATATCAGTCATGCGGATTGTCTCTTGAAATATCAGAGGTTATAGGTCTCAAGATAAGCGCAATATCATCAGGTGGACTATTGTAGTAGCCCAACCCAATATTGTAGCCCTCCAAGAGACAGAATAAATTTTCTTCACACCTAATGGCTTAGATTTGGTGTAAGAGGTTTGTCAATTGGGTTTCCATTACCACGATAAGCACAGCCAAGGTAGTCATGATTGCCTGGGATGAGAGATCCACATTACTTGTGGAGTCCTTTCCAAGATCACATTCCATGTCTATTGAATTCAGGGGAGCAAAGGACTCTTATTGGTGGTTCACCACTATATATGGCCCTTGCTCGATGGAGGAAAGAACTAGGCTTTCAGATGAGCTTTTTGTGCTCTTCATTCTTCTTTAGGGCCCTTGGTGCATCGGTGGGAATTCAATGTTATCAGAAACATGAAGGAAAAGTTAAATTGCACCCTACAGATGTGTTTAAGGAGATAATACGATGATCTGATCAGCGAGAGCTACAACTATGAGATTTGGACCTTATTAATTCCAAATTCACTTGGACCAATAATCAGGAACATGCCGCCATGTAGAGGTTAGACAGATTTTTAGCAAACTCACTGTGGGAAGATTTGTTCCCTAACACCAAATAGTCTGTTTTGCACTGCCTCACCTCCAATCACTGGCCAATACTCAAGTAATCCCCTGAGGTCCTACCCCCTTTAGGTTTGAACACTTGTGGCTCCATATGGTAGATTTCTACTCAAAAATGGAAACATGGTGAAAGAATCCCATGCCTAGAGGGTGGCCAGGGTACACCTTCATGCACAAGCTCAAACGCCTTAGAAGTGAATTGAAATTGTGGAGCAAAAATTTCAAAAATGAAGATATGGTAAAAAGAAAGGAGTTGTCCTAGAAACTCGAAGGAATAGATCATTTTTTCTTGAAGAATGGTCAGTTTCAAGAGTGGAAAGAAGACCGGGAAAAATTATGCAAGAAATTATGTACATCGATAATAGGTTAGAAAGAGAGGCTAGGCAAAAAGCAAGAATGACTTGGGCAAAAGAAGGAGACACAAATACAAAATTCTTTCATAAAATCCTTTCCATTAGGACAGTGCAAGCATTCATTTCCAGGATAGAATCACTTGATGGTCTGTTGTTGGAATCAATGGAGGATATTCAAGAGGTTGTTGTTTCTTATTTTACTCTGCTATACAAGGATGTGCACAAGCTGAATTGGGGCATCGATGGCATAGCTTGGAACCCCATCTCCAAGGAACAACAAGAATGGGTGGAAAGCCCATATCGTGAAGAGGAAGTTAAGGAAGCAATATTTAGTAGTTAAGGTTACAAGGACCCTACCTTGATGGTTGTACCAGACTTTTTTATCAAAAGAATTGAGACTTATAAAAGGAAGATATAATGGAAGTGATGAGAGACTTCCATACCCATAGGATTATAAATAGATGCATACAGATGAAACATAAATCCAACTAAGAAACGAAAGTTCGACTTTGCCTCAAACTTCGACCTTTAAAATTAAAATTAATTAGAAGAGTTCGAGAAATTCGAAAGAGTTCTTATAAAAATTTGTCAACTTAGAAAAATTAAAAAATACAATATGAATACTAAAATATGCACAATTTTTATCAAAAATGAAATACATTTTACATATAAAAGTATACATATAATGATTTCTAATGTATATTTTAATATCACTAATGTTTAACGCACATTGTGCCTATTAACTTAAAATTGTTACCAAAAAAAGAAAGAAAGAGAAACTTGTTATCAAACCCTAATAGTCTTGCAAGCATAAACCCTAAATTGATTGATCGTTGGTTCGCTAGTCGCTACAAGTGCAAGTGTATTCGATCGTCACTAGTGATTATAATAGACAACTCTTGTTTCTTGTTCTTTTCTCAAGGCTTCTCCTTGTAGATTCTCAATTTAATTTTCTGTTCTCTTTCTTCTCTCCATCGTCTCTCCTTTAGACTACAACTCATTCTTCTTTCTCTTGGATAGCCACTTGCCAGCATGGTATGAAAATTAGACGAAGTTTGTCGAAATTAGCCGAATTAATTAGGTAATTTGGACAATCGAAACGAAGTTTGCCTGTAATTATAAAATTACAAAATTTCGTCGAAATCTTCGAAAAATCAGCAAAGTTCACTTAAAATTGAAGTTTTGAAGATTTTTGTAGAAAAAAATTGTATAAAAGATGTGAAAAAGAGCTTTTTTAATGAAATAATTTATGTGGTGCACAAAGAGAAGGAAGAACAAACTATAACTTGGAAGAAGAGACGATAGAGAGAAGATTAATAAGAGAAAAATAAGCTAAGAGTCTACGAGAAGAGACGTCGAGAAAAGAAAAAGAAAGGAAAACCAAGATTTATGTTAGCAAGACTTAGGGTTTGACAATAAATTTTTTTTGTTTCTTTCTTTTCTCTAACAATTTTAAGTTAATACATGTGATGTGCATAAAACATTGATACTGTTAAAATACATGTCAAAACCATTACATGTATATTTTTATAAGTAAAATATATTTATTATGTTTGTTTTTGGTATTTTTAATAAAAATTATCCATATTTTAGCACTTACATAGTATTTTTTTTTTAATTTGTCTAACTTGGTAAATGTTTACAAAAATTCTTTCGAATTTCTCGAACTCTTCGAATTAATTATAATTTTTAAAGGTCGAAGTTTGGGGCGAAGTCGAATTTTCATTCCTTGCTTGCCAGTTACACATATTTCGCCTTCAATCTTCTTCATTTATAGAGCGAGATTTTTTTTTTTGCACTCTTTATGATTATACAGAAGAATTTTTGTGCACCACGTCAATTCTTTCGTTAGAAAATGTCCTTTTTTACAACTTCTATACATTTTTTGTTTTTGCAAAAATCGTCAAAACTTCGATTTTAGGTGAACTTCGCTGATTTTTTGAAGATTTCCACTAAAAATTTTGTAATTTTACAATTACCGATAAATTTTGCTTCGATTGTCTAAATTACCTAATTAATTTGGCTAATTTGGCCAAAATTTGACTAATTTTCATACCATGAATCCAACTGATCCCAAATAAGAATTCCCTTGTGAAGGTTTAAGACCTGAGAGGAGCAATCCATAGTACGGTCGCAAAGGCCCAATTGGAATTTGTCAAGCATCGACATATCCTTGATGTAGTCTTAATCGCCAATGAAGCAGTAGAGGATTGCCGAACTTGCAATAAAGAGGGCCTAATGATAAAAATCGAATTATCTCCATAAGATGGAAATTCCTACTCCAAGTCCTTCATAAAAAGGGTTTTGGTGATAAGTGGTGGAAATGGATTTTAGGTTTTCTCTCTTTTATTAATTATTCTATCATTAAAATGGCAGGCCGAGGGCAAAGATTGAAGCCTCAACAAGCCTTAGACAAGGAGATTTGTTATCACCATACCTTTATATCTTGGCGGCAAATTCACGCCATAGTATCTTGCAGAAAGCTATTAAACATGGGTTCCATGGCCTTGAGGTTGGTTATAAAAGAATCCATCTCGCCCATCTCTTCTATGAGGATGATTGTCCTTTTTCCTCAAGAATAATGAGAAAAGTAGGATAATGCTCACAAAGGTGTTGGAATGCTACTCCCTAATCTTCGTTCTTCAAATTAATTTTAAGAGGAGTCACATGGTGGGCATAAACCTTTCCGAGAGAAATTGCAGCATGCAGCTCGGGCAATGGGCATCCTAGTGAGCACTTGGCCCCTCAAATATTTTGGTCTTCCCCTCAGAGGAAATCCTAGGAAAGAGTCATTTTTGGAATTTGGTTGTTCAAACCATTAAGAAGAGGATTGATGGATAGAAGGGCAGTTATTTGTCACATGGAGGTTGTTTGCTCCTAACTAAGTCTGTATTGGAGGCTCTCCCTGTACACTACATATCTTTATTTAGAATCCTAGTAGCTGTTGTAAAAGAGATTGAAAGAAGTATTAGACGATTCTTTTCGAAAGCAGAAAATGCTGACAAGGTCCACATGCTGGTCAATTGGAATCAAGCAAAATCGCCCACCAATCTTGGAGGCCTAGGGATAAGGGATTTGCGAAATCATAATTTTGCACTACCAGCTAAATGGTTGTGGTGTCTCCCTTCCTCCTAAGGCACACTATGGGAAAAGATTATTACTAACATCCATAGAACTTCTCCTAATTCCATTATTAGTGGCTTAAATCCTAAGGTTAACAGTTGGTACCATTGGAAATTCATCCATTCCATACATTTGATATTTCTGAGCCAAGTCCCTGGAAGGTCGACAACGGAAGGCAAATCAATTTTTGGGAGGGCATGTGGTGTGGCTCCATGGCTCTCAAGGAGACTTTCCCTTGCCTGTACAGAATTGCAAACTCAACAAGAGTTTTTGTCTATAACCTAAGGGCCTCTAACCTTGAATCCCAAGTTCCTGCTTCAACATGGAATTTTGGTTTTAGAAGAAACCTCAAAGATCAAGAAATAGATAACTTGACTGCTATGTTGCAATTCTTAGATGGGGCCCAATTTACCCCTCATGAGGATGAATGGAGACAGGTTCAATACACTAGCAAAAAATTTACAACCAAATTATATTACTCCTTCCTTAATGTTACAACAACTCCTAATTGACAATCGCATCTGCACGTCAGTTGGAAAGCTAACGTGCTACTCAAGGCCAAAATTTTGGCTTCGCTAATCACATTCTTGGACGACTTAATTATGTTGTTCAACCCAAAAGATTCTTCCAATGTATCATTTCTGGGTCCAATGGAATTCATAGGTATAGGAAGAAGCCCCATCAAATAGAGATTTTTTCTTTCGACCATATTTCGATTGTTAATACGATATATAAGGACCGCTACTACAAGCAGTACTACACCTTTTACTATAAGCAGCACTACACCTTTGATCGTGAAATATCGATTGCTTGTTGAACCCTGTGAATCGCGTGAAAGTAGGACTCCAAAAGAAATTCTTTAATTGTTGTCTATCTCCTTCTTGGTGTTGTTTATTTGGGATTGTTGCTGAAGAGGTGCGCTATATATCTTGGTCTATTGAAGGAAGTTTGGTTGGTTTTAAAGGATGCCCTCCCAGTGTTGTCCATGAATTCAGAAGATGATCTGCTTAGTTGCCCTCTTTCCATCCCACCTCAGCTGAAGAAATACTGATCTCTGATCCATTTTGCCATTTGGTACTCTATTTGGGAAGCTAGGAATAGGTGTATCTTTAAAAATGAAAGGTTGGTGTTCATGGTATAGTAGACAAATCAATTTATCTTTTTTCTATTTGGGTTTCGTCTTGTCATTTAGGAATGTGGTACTCATTTGGGGACTAGATGTACAAATGGGCCTCTATTCTACATTCCCTAATGTAACATCTTGTGACTTTTTGGACTTCTTGTACAAATTTTAATATAATGCAATATATCGTTTCCTTTCAAAAAAAAAAAATGGAGATGAGAGACATCAAACTCTCAAACTTCCCCTTTACATGGACAAATAAACGAAAAAATTTAGTCAATGTTAAGATTAGATTGCCTTCATGTCAACAAGGCACATATTCAAAAATGCAAGGTAAGAAATATTGGAAAGACTAAACTCGGATCGTTAGCCAATATTAATGGAGATTGGATCAAGATGATGGGCCCCCACGCATTCACATTCATAAATGCATGGATTAACCAACTTGGTTTTGAAGAGAAGAACAAACCATGGTGGAAAATGAGACATCTAACCATGGTAACGACAGATGCAATGGATAAACTTTAATTCAAATACCTGAGAACATAAGAATGAGAATAAAACAATGGTACAAAACCAAACTAACAAAGGAACATACCACCCAAAGCAGGCTGTTCCAAACATTGACGGAGATCAATAAAAGGTACACTACCACAAATATGGGGATCAAAATCTTTCATAAAGAAATACAACACTCAAGGAAATCCATGAAATGCATGTCAAATTGGAAAGAACTGCAAGACAAAAAGCAAGGGTGAAATTGGCAAAACAAAGAGTTAACTAAAGGATTATAAGGTGAAGTATTCCGAACGTAGTAATTTCCAAGAAGTAAAAAGGGGGGAAGTAGGTAGAAAGTTGATTGGAGAGCTATGGCAGTCTTTTAAAAATTGGGCTTACATGCCTAGAGTTAGGACAGCAGGGGGTTTGCTTGTGACTTGGGAGACAAGGAAGTGTGTAGTGACAGAACAATTAATTGGGCAGTTTACAGTGTCAGTTAAAATCCAGCATGTAGAAAGGACAGAATTGTGGTTAATAGGGTTGTATGGATCAAGTAGCAAAAAGGGGAGGGACTATTTTTGGGATGAATTAAGTGCATTGTGTGTATTGTGGAGAGCGATTATGCGTTGCAGGAATTTTAATGTAGTTCGGCTTCCTTTGGAAAAAATAGTGGGTTATACACCCGCAGTATGAAGGAATTTGATTGTCTGATAGGGGAGTTGGATCTTCATGATCCTCCTCTCTTCAATGGGATGTTCATTTGGTCCAATTTTCAAAGGGATCCAGTCTATTGTAGGTTGGATAGTTTCTTCTATAGCGATGGGTGGGTAGAGATTTTTCCGTTTTGTCGATAGCAGGTGGGAGGTCGTTTTGTGTCGGATCACTGGCCTATTTCCCTTAGTACTTCTATTCCTCAATGGGGTCCAAGGGCAAAGAGATTTGATGGAAAATTGGTTTTTCATGTAGAATTTGTATTGTAAAAAAGGTAAAGACTTGGTGGTCTTCCCTTGTTGATGGCAATTAGAAGAGCCACAAGTTTATGTAGAAATTAAAAGTAGTTAGGAATTCATGTATGAGTGGGGGATTGCCATAATGGGAAAGGCGAAAAATAAGAGGCAAGCCCTGGACAAAAGTATTTACTACCTTGACCAATTAGAAGAGAGTAGTCATTGGGATGAGAAAAAAAGGAAGGAAATATGAAAAAAGGGGGATCTATGAAACTTAAATAGGGAATTGGAGAGGGGAGAGTGGTTTAAGTCGAGAATTAAGTGGTTGAAAGAGGGGGATGCTAATTCAAAATTCTTTCATCAGCTTTTAAGTGGAAGGAAAGTCACAAATATGTTTATGAGGTTAGAAGGAGACCACGGGAAAGTAATTGAGGGGAAGGATCAAGCAGAAAAGATAATTGTAGACCATGTTAGTGAGGTGTTTGGGAAGAGGCAGGAGTAAGTGTGGGGTTTTGATGGGCTTCATTGTGACCCTGTTGGGGAAGAGGATCAAAGGAGCTTAGCAAAACCTTTTTTTGTAGAGGAGGTGCAATCAACAGTTTTCGATTGTGAGAGTTCTAAGGCAATAGGGCCAAATGGTTTCTCTATGATTTTCTATCAGAAGTGTTGAGACCTTGTGAAAGAAGACTTAATGGCGGTTATGAAGGAATTCTACACCTCAGGTATGGTGAATAGATGTACTAATGAGACTTACATCTGTCTGATTCCAAAGAAAAACGTAGTCAGAATGGTTAAGGATTTTAGTCCAATTAGCCTCACTACAAGTCTATATAAGATCATTGCTAAAGTGTTGGCCAATAGGATTAACGGTGTAATGGGTAGTACAGTCGAGGAGAACCAGTTCTCCTTTGTAAAAGGAAGACAAATCACAGATGCAGCTATAGTGGCAAATGAAATAGTGGAAGATTATAGAGCAAGGGACAAGAAATATGTATTGTTGAAAGTGGATTTCGAGAAGGCATATGATATGGTTGATTGGGACTTTCTTGATTTTGTGTTTTTGCCGCAATCGGATATTCTTATTTGTTCTTCAACTGGGCCGAGATAAGCTAGGCAAGGCGAGGAAAGCAAGTTCGAAGCAAAGGCACAAAAAGAAGGATCGAGAGAGAGATTGAACAAGGATGGGAATTGCTAGGGCGAGGCTTTAAGGATGTGTTCGGTCAATTGCCTACTCTATCTTTATTAATGGGAGACCGAAAGGGAAAATTAGTGCAGAAAGATGGTTAAGACAAGGTGATCCCATGTCCCCCTTTTTTCACCTTGGTAGCAGATGTGGTGAGTCGTTTATTAGACAAAGGGAGGGAAGTTGGTTGTGTGCGAGGATTCGTGGTGGGTAAGGATAAGGTGGAGGTATAGCATTTGCAGTTTGCAGATCATACTCTGTATTCTTTGATGGGGACAGTGATAATATCGAGCAAGATTTCAGTTTGGTCAGGTGCTTTTGTTGGGCATCTGGATTGCTTGTTAATATATCTAAAACTTGCATTGTTGGGATAACATCCTCAGAGGAGTGGGTAAGAGAAGCCATGGAGAAGATCGATTGTGATGTGGGGAATGACCGTTGAAGTGTTTGAGAATGTCGTTAGGAGGAAATTCAGGGGCTCAAGTCTTTTGGGATCCAACTGTAGCCAAAGTGGGTAAAAGATTGGAGGGGTGGAAGCGCACGTTTCTTTCGAAGTTAGGGAGGCTCACCTTGATCAATTCAGGCTTAGAAGCTCTATCCACTTACTTTTTGTCTAATTTTCAGAATTTCCAAGAGAGAAGCTAATCGGATTGAAAAGTTGATGAGGGATTTTCTATGGGGTGGGAAAGATGACGGCCATGATATGCACTTAGTAGAATGGAGACAGGTTTAGATGAAAAAGGATCTTGGGAGTCTAGGGATTGGTAATGTGATGGCTAGGAACTCTGTTGTAGGAAAATGGCTTTAAAGGTTTCCAAAAGAAAAAAGACAAGTTTTGGAGGAGAATCATCCAGAGTAGACACAATTCGAATGTCAATGGTAGAGATACCGGCCTTAAGAAAAGTGCGACCTATAGAAGCCCATTGAAGTTCATTGACTCACTTCATCAGTTTTTTGACACTTTCATCAAGGTGAGGCTAGGGAGAGGTGAGATTATCCGATTTTGGGAGGACGTTGTGGGGCACTGATGCATTCTCGACATTGTATCTCAAACTGTATAAATTGACTTAAGGTTAGAATTGGACTGTCTCTGCGATTCTGTGTCTAAATCTTCATTTGAGGTCTTCCGGAGGTCCGAGGTGTGAGGAAGAAGAAGCTTCCTTTAGAACTTTGCTTAGGGAGTTATTTATGACGGATAGGGAGGACAAAATTGTTTGGATTATAGAAAGTTCAGGAGAATTTTCTTCTAAATCCCCTTTTTTTTTTTTCCTTGGTTGACAATTCTTCCTCTCTTGCTTCCCCCTTTTTTGAGGAGCTTTGGAAGGCTTTGGTTCCTTTCAAGGATAAATTTTTGGCTTGGTTAGTGCTCAGGAAGAGAGTGAATATGGGGGCTATGATCCGATGGAGATTTCCTAGGTTTTTCTTGTTTCCCTTTTGTTGCTTCTTATGTAAGGAAAATGGGCAATCTGTAGATCATATGTTTAGTCATTGCTCTTTCACCTCTTTGGTTTGGGAGAAGTGGAATAGAAAATTTCCTTTTGCTTCGTGGCTAGTGGTGCAAGAATCCCAGCATTATGTTTGTCCTCATTGGGAGGCGGCTGATAGGAGGTGGAGGGCTTATTGGATGGTGGCTTGTTTGGCGGTGGTTTGGTGTTTGTAGAAAGAGAGTAATGCTTGGATATTCAAAGACAAGTTCAGCTTCCCTACTGACATTTGGGAAAAATCTTAGTCTCTTGCTTCCTTTTGGATCAGTAATGGTCCTGTTTCATTGGGATATTCATTGATAAATTGGTTGAAAAGGTAGGGTAATATTCTATCGGTATGTGGGGCTATGGAATTGTGTTGTGTTTTTGGTGGGGGCCTTGGTTGTATTTTTTCTCCTATATGAATAAAAAATTTTGTTTCTTTTATAAAAAAACAATTCTTAAAAATCAACGAAGACTCTAACGGCACTGCAATTGAGGGCAAAGTCCTAGTGAGCAGCAACATAATCAATCATTTTGAAAATATCTAAAAGAGGAAAGCAACAAGAGCAAGTAAATCAAAGGCATTGGCCAGTGTAAAATATTGAAACAACAAAAACTATGGTTGCCTTGAAAGATTGCGATGGAAGAACAGCAAATGGTAGTCTTTCGAATTGATGGAGACAAAGCTCCACCACCAATTGTCTTCCCTGTGAAATACTCCCATCACTATCAGGTACCATGAAATACATTATTGGCAACAATGGAAGAATTTTGTCAAAACAAGATTAGCAAAACGAAAAAAAAAAAGACAAATGAGGCATATGTATGTCTCATCCCAATTAAAGCCAGCTGAAGACAAATTAATGACTTCAAGCCAAATACCCTAACAACGAGCCTGTACAAGATAATGGCTAAAGTGCTTGTAGAAAGATTGAAGTAAGTGTTGCACAACACCATACCGAAGACATAGTTCTAGTGGCAAATAAAGTAGTTGAAAATTATAGAAAAAGAAGAAAAGAAGGGTAGTTCTTAAATTATATTTTGGAAAAGAAAATGATTCTAAGATATTAATGGGAGGCATAGGCTTGGGAAGAGTATGAAGGAAATGGATTAGAGGAAGCATAGGCTCAGTAGCTACTCAATCAAAATTCATGGGAGGCCAAAGGGGAAATTTTACGCCTCAAGAGGCGCAATGGGATCCATTATCTCTCTTCCTTTACATATTAGTGACTGACATATTGGATGGGATGATATCCAAAGCAACAACAAAAGGTTTGATACAAGGATTTAAGATTGGGAAGTGGGAAACCTAAGACACAGATACACAACTTGTGGATGGCAAAGAACAAAACCTCAAGAATTTCATGCAAATTGTGAAATACTTTTGCATCATTTCTTAATTAGATTTAATAGAATAAATCACAAATTGAAAAGAGATCTAAAACTTAATAATAGAAATATAATATAACATTAAGGATACAAATAAATGTATCTAAAAATAAAACTTTACCTATGATTCACATTAGTATCCCGAATCCCACAATTCTTGGATTCAAATTTTGATTCGATTCGCAAGGACCTGAACCATTCATTTGTGGTTCACGATTCTTACGACCATGATAACAAGGACACAAAAATTCAAGGATTTGTTTTACTTAGATCTTCATGGAAGTTCATCTACTCCTTGTACCCAATATTCCTAAGCAAGGTTAGGTTAAAAGTGGAAAATGGACAGAAAATCAAGTTTTGGGAAGACGTAGGGCTGCCAATAAGTTGGGCCACATCGAGTTTGACTGAAAAATACTCCTCACACGACCATTATCAGGTGAGAGTATATCCCACCTAAAATTGACCCAACCTAATTAAAATAAGGACAAACCCACCCAACTCAATGGTCAGGTGGGTCGGATATATATATATATATATATATACAGAGAGAGAGAGAGAGAGAGAGAGAGAGAGAGAGAGAGAGAACCAATTAACACAAAAAACCCCAAAAAATAAAGAAACTAAAACTATAAAAAAAATTACTCCATTAACATTAAAACAAACTTTTGAAATGTTTTCCAAACCAATTGACAAGCAATGATCTATGGATACTCTTTTTATTTGCTTCACCTTATTGGAGATGATTGAGAAAAGCAAAGAGTGGATGGGCTTGTAAAAGGAAGCACCTTCCTCCTCTTCCTGTTATCCCCAGTGTGGAATAATGATTTAGGAGGACTTATATAGAGGTGTGCCCTCCCCCTCTTCTCATTATCCCCAATGCAGGATAATGATCTAAAAGGAAGCACCCCAAATTTTTTTTTTCTTTTTTGAATTTTGAAAGAATATATTTGAGAACAAATCTTTCAATGGTAGCAATGTAATTTCTACTGGTTTAAGTAGAAAATTAAACTTATGTTACATAATATTATAGAGTTTCAATGGCGGAACAAAACTTTACTATATAAATCACTTATACTAGGGTATAGAAAATTTTTACGTTTTTGCCAAAAAGAATTGAAACCTAATCAAAATGATGGTGTTCGGATGCACATGAAAAATGTATATTATAGGAGAGCCCGCCAAGATGAGTACACGGGACAATGATGAGGGTTGTGATCTATCACATAGTGCTATTAGTATGTAGATATATATGCCAACCAAGCAATCTTATGTTACTTTGTACTATGTATAATTAGTTCTCTCATAGTATCAGAAAGAACTTTCTCAGTATTGGGTTGTCACAAATATCCCTGGTGCCTTGAACTAGGTGTTTCCTTCTTGGTGAATTGGGAATCTCTATGGATTTTTGCATTTCAAACATCTTATATATATATATATATATTGTTGTGCTTAAAGTTAAATCAGCACGACATTTTGATCTCTCTGAACTTTATTTTTCAAGCTGAGTATAGTTCAAGCTAACTTCTTTCTTTTCGAATTGCCGACCAATAAGTAACTAAACATACGTAAAGTTAGGGGAACAAATGAAAGGTAAATTAATCCAAGATGAAAGGTAACAAATGGAAGGGAACAAATGGAAGGTTATGAGACTTTCTCTACATTGTCAAGGTCCTGAAAAAGTGAAGAAACATTTATTCAAGATGGAAGGTAAATTAATCAAATCTTCCCGAACTATCTGACTTCACTGCATATATTCTTAGTAGAGAGTATTGAAAATTCAATAGTGGAAACCCACTAATTCTGCTGCTATGCCTGCTAGTGGATCACCCCCCATTGCTCTTTCATTCTTTTGGTTTGTACAAGTAGAAATGGTTGATCGTTACTCCTTTCCTTACATCACATTACATAAAGAAAAGACAAAAGCAATTGATTTCTTGAAAGTAAAGGAACTTCTACATTGGTTGCGAGAAAAAGAAAGAGCTCTCTTCTTCTGTATAGATACAACAATCCCCTGTTTAGTACTTAACAAAATTTATAATATCCTAGAAGCCTTATGATTCATAAATCTCCCGTTACTATTACTTTTTGTAAACTAAAGTTGTTTGGTAATAACTTAATAAGTAGTAAAATCTTTTTGTAGTGATGATAATCCACCAACAAGGTAAATCTTGTAAACTGTTTGAGTGCATTGGCTTTAAAATAATTAATTATACTTTACAAATATAGGATATATACTAGGAAAAAAATCATTATAATAAATGATTAACTTCTAAGTTCTAATGCACAATTTAATTATAATTTTAGGCTAGTTTTTTGTTACTTACCTTTTAATTTACAATGATAATACGTATCATATATACAACTAATATAATTAACAATAATTGCATTTAGCAAAAAGTAGAGGAATATAAAATTAACATTACTTATATTTAGCTAAAACTAGAGAATTAAGTAGAAAAATATTAATGAGAAATTTTTCTTGCTATTTCAAGATGCAAGACTTGCGATTTATTAAAGATAAAAAAGATAGACAGTTAAATTTCACATGGAGTATTTGCAAACTTGAGACTTGAGAATGTTATAGAAAATAGAGAATAAAAAGTTTACTCCCACATGGAAAACTTAAAAACAAAGGTTGAACTTTTCTCTTATAAGAACTCCTACCATTCTTCACCCACTCCATCAACCCATATGGTTTAAGTATAACATGACATAATGAAGCAAGTCTTTGGAGAACTCTTTGGTTGTTGTTTTAGAGCCTCATTGCATGTAATTATAATTGCAGTAGTTGGTGGGTAAAACAAATTATCAGGAATGTGAAGTTGCCCATAGGATGTGAATGATGGGTAGGGCAGATTTGATTGGGTTTGTAGGGTTATGGTTTAAAAATCCACCTGACAAATCTGACTTCAGGCCCAAACCAACTAAAATGGTCGGGTTGGGTCAAGTCAGTTGGTGGCTTACACCCCTAGTTGTATGGTGAGGGCCAAATAGCTTCCGAAGTCATTATCCAAACCTTTATGTTGTGTCAAATATTGCAACCACAGTAATTTTTGCCAACCATGAGTAAAGCTCAATAGTCACAACTACAAATTGGAATCTTGTTTAAGGAATGGGTTAAGTGATATCTAGCAGAGGAACTACAACGTATGCTCCAATGCTTGGCCATACTTGACCTCACACAGGAGGAAGACAAGATTACATGGGTTGACTTGTTTGGTTGAAATTCCTCATCCAAATCAATGATCCAACTGCTAACCACCATAAATCCTAGCCCTTTATTTCCATAGAAAACCTTCATTTGGACAACCCCATGCCCAACAAAAGCCACAATGTCAGCATGGCTACTGACAAATGAAAAATTGATTTGTCTTTAATTATTACAAAGAAAGATGTTGGGAACCTCACTCTCTCCACATTGGTTTTGTTTATGCAAGAATGAAGGAGAGACGGCCCAACATACCTTTAATGAGCATGTTTTTGTGTAGAATATATGGGGAATTTTGCAAGAGCTGCAGCTTGCTCCAAGACATGAATACAAACTAAACTTTTGGTTTCACTGGTGCTTTTATTTATTGGAAGAAGAAATGCTTCTTGGAAATGTATAGTGTTAGCCACATGGTATGCAGTGTGGCAGGAAAGAAATTGTAGAATCTTTAAAGAATTAGAATGATGAAAGTTGGGTATGGATGTGTGTTGTATTCCTATTGCTTCAACCTGTCTCTGAGTAGATCTCACAAAATTCATGTACATTATTGTCTTGTATATGTAAGGATCCAGGTGTGATCTATAATTTTTGCATGTATCCATCATATCAACCTTAAATAAATAGCTTTTACATCATCATAGTGACAATGATTCATTGATCCAAAATCGTTTCCTTTGTAAAACACACATGCAGTAAGAAATTTGTAACTGTTTTCACAGTAAAATGAGAAGGAAGGTCAAAACATGCCTGATGGTGAATGCCAAAATCAAGAGTTCCAAGTATATGTGAAAACGATTCTGCATTTAATTGTACAAGCTTTTCAGGATAGACCTCCAATATATGTGATAACAGGCCAAAGTACTGCAATAACATGTAAAGGTAAGAAGGCTTTCACTGTGGAAGGAGTTGGTTTGTAATGTCTTGGTGAAGAAAGACTGAAAGAGAACTTACATCTTTACAAAGCTTGGGATATTTCAGCAACTCCAAAGATATCAGTGGTGTAACTATATGCAAACCCAAGTAAATGACCTGCCAAAAAGAGAGATCAGGAAGAGTTTGTAAAGTTGGTGGACACAGCGTTAATTTACCTTAGCAATGTCAGCACTCTCATTGTCACTTGAATTTGAAGAGAAGTCAACCTGAAAATTCAATATCTTATGAATTAATTCTTCAATGTCCTATGAAAAGTCTGTAATTTACAATTCTAGTTGAGGAATAAAACATTCATACCAGATCCTTCGAACATAGGTTTGTGAGAAGTTGAAGTAAAGCACGTAAATCCTTATACTTCTCTGAATTTGCTTCGTTCAACAAGCTGCTGGATAAACTCAGTGATATCTAAGAAGACACCAAAATATGTGAGGAAAATGTTGGTGATTGGAAAGCTGTGATGGATACTTCAAGGCCGAGTGACATCTTTTAGGGTGAAAATAGTAAGAATATATTCATAAAGTTGTTAGGTTTAGAAGCTTGTAAGTCAAAAATAATTGCAAAGTTGAGACAAATGTGATGAAAATCTCAAACATTTTATTCCAGCTCTAAAGAGTATCAAGATAGAGGAGGCACAAATGTTGATAAAGAAAAGTGATGGATCAATATCAAGAAAAAAGAAATGTGAGTAGGTGGTAAAAGATAAAAGTTTCGGCTGTATGATAATCAAGGAACCAAAAAAACAAGGGGAAGAGAGAGATGAGAGAAAGATCATGCCACTTCTTCCAATGGTCTACATGTATTAATTTCATGGCTAAATCAAATCACCATGCATTAGAATACAATTAAAAGTCAAAACATGAAAAAGATAATCAAGACTAGTAAACTATTTCTAGAATTCATATTGAAAGCTAGCGCATACAGATCAAATATGCCCAACTAAAACATAAAATTGACAAAGATGTAAAGGAATTAAGTGTCCTATCAAATAAACCTAACAAGTACTTAGATCAAACAAGTAGTGTAATATAACAAAAGTTATTTTATTTCATAATAAAATCATAGATTAGTGAAAATTTACTTCATTATGCGTTTGATATCATCCAACGTGATTTATGGAAAAGAAACACAAAACTTGACAGTCAATAATTCCATATAATAAGCATATCCATTGGCTTCAGTTGCTAATAGTTTTCGAACTTACATATAAATGTTAGAAGATACTCAAACGCATATCCTGAATGGCACTATACAGTTTGCTTACCTACAATAGCTCCCAGGTTCAGTTCCCTTCCCCTAAAGGTACACATCTCTTCAACGAGAACCCATTGCCAACCTTGAAACATTGACTATAAATAGAAACTGATGACTGGGAATGGTAACATTCCTATAATGATGAATTTAGTGCTTTCACAATGTGATCTGGTAGAGCAACTACTTTGGCAAGAGACTGATATTTGATTAGAAAATAAGTAGAGAGAACATAGAGAATTGAGAAAAGGTTATTTTTAGCATGGTTAAATTCCCAAAATTTGGAAAAGATCCGAAGTGATTGATGAAGAAAAGATAATACGATACAGTACTACCAATTGTGGGCATTACTATAGTCCTAGACTTCTGTATCCTTCTCAGCTTTCCTAATTGCCTTCTTCCATTCTTTCTGCATCTCTTGTTCTTTCTTCCAAAATTTTAAGAGATTTCTAGCACCTAAAACAATCTCCTAAACCTCCTATTTGCAAGATTAAAAGAGAGTACGCTGTCATCAATTCCAAAACTAAATTATAGTTCGAGAGGAGATGAATAAAGATTTAAACGTAACCACAAAAGTAATACATGTATTCAAGAATGACTGGGACTGTGGGTTGTTTGATAGGGCCCACAAAACTTATCTTTGATGAACTAAGTTTCCTAATCCATCTTGGCTCACAAGTAGTCCCATTACCCTTCTACATTCATCCCGAACAAGATTTGTAGTGGCCGGTTTTCTACTCAAGGTAATGTTCCTTTGTGACACAAGGTGTATGATTCAAGGTCATATACGGCAGAAGCCTCATCCTTTAGTAAACAGAATGTGCAGAATGTTTTGTAATAGTTATAAGAAATCAAATATCATCCACAAATAAAGAAACAAGACCTTAAAGCAATCTCCGACTATTTTAATAGTACATGTTTATCTCATCATGCGACAATGTTAACTTCAAACACTCAAGACACAAATTGGATATATAAATTAATTCAACTATAACAAAATAATATTGTTTTTGAAGGCAGACACTATATTAATATAAAAGGATAATACAAAATGCTGAATGAGATATCCAATCTTAGTTATATGTCATAAAAGATTGTAAAATATTCCCCCCATTACAAAGCCGGTCTCCAAAATTATAACCCCTTCCTAGTTTGGAACTCGAGATCCATGTAGCAAACAGAATATTAGACCTCTCTTATATCATTCGTTTTGAATTTTTTTTTCCCAAAAAGAATCTAATGTTCCTTTCCTCCCAAATGGTGTACCACACTGCTACCAAGATCACTTTCCAATATTGTTAGATTTTTGTTGTTTCTTCATTTGTCAGTATCTACACCATCGTCGCCATATTGCCATTGTCACCTTGCAAGCTGCGAATAGATGTTGGGTGCTCTCCATGCTGTTCCCACACATTATACATATAGACAGATTTAGCATATAGTTGGGGTAACGCTTTTGGAGATTTTTCGTTGTCTTTAGCTTATTTAAGCTAATTAACCATGCTAGTATTCTTGCTTTAAAAAGGGCTTTAATGTTCCAAATGAACTCCGCCGGAATGTCCGTCTGAATGCTAGATCGAGCTGTCAGCTTTTCTATAAAAGACTTCACTGAAAGCTTTGTGCTTGTCTCACCACTCCAAATTGGTCTATCCTCAACCTTTGTTTCTTGGAGACGAAATATGTGCAGTTTGGTGAGCAATTCACTTAATTCTTCCATATGTTCATCCCCTACGTTCATAAGTGAAGATTCCAACCCCACTGTGCCCTATCCCCTTCATTGCTGCAAATTCTGAACTCAGATAATGGGGCAAAAGAAACTAGCATATTAAAAGTAATTTTTTATTTGCTACTTGTACAGCTGAAGATAATAAATAATAATATTAAGAAGTTTTTTTTTTTTGGGACAAAAGAAACTAAAATATATTTATATTACAATAAGAGGTTTGGGGACAAGAAGTCCCCTACATTACAAAATTTGGGGAATGTCTTTCCAATTAGATACGCTTCCCCCTAGTCCATAACCTTTGGCCCACTTAATATGAGCCACCCACAATGCAAAAATATGAAAAGCCCCATGCCAAATCGAACTACTATAGTTAAATTTATCCTTGAATATCCTATTGCTCCTTTCCTTCTACACAGCCGTCCAAGTAGCAAACAAAATACACCTTTTGTACGCATTCCAAGTATGTGTACCTGTTGTCAAAATATGTCCAAAAAAACTCTGTCAGATCATTCTCCTGCAGCACCTCATATCCTTCACAACAAGTTCTCCACACTATTCTCATGACATTGCAGCTTTGGAAAACATGTTAGGATGTGTCCACATCCTTCCTGCATAGAATACAAATAGAAGGTTTTAAGTTAGAGCGTGGCATCCCTCTCAACAATGCATCATAGCAGTTTATTCTGCTCAAAATAATTAGCCACCATAATCTTGATTTTGGATGGTTATGGTCCATTCCATATGAGCTTTGGATATGGTAACATTAAGTGATGGTTGCATCGTTGTAAAACCTGCACCATAGTTTGGCCTGTGGAGGAACTGCTGGAGCTAGGGATCCAGAGAGCCCTAGTCCTCTTTTCCTGATAGTATGGTTGACTTCATGACCTTTATTAATCCCATGACCTCCACTAGTTGAAGGTGGCTTAAATCCCTACGGAGCTGAAGATTCCATTGAGTCTCAATCCCTTGTTGGTTTGGTATCATGAATTGATTGATTGGAGCTTCATGGAGAGTGGAAAGGTTGTATAAATATGGGCCTCAGACTACCCTTAACCCCATAGTACACTAAAACATAGGATAATTGAAGTCCATTCATAAGATTGATGGGGTTCATTGAGCAACTCTATTTGAATAATGTTATGTTTTGAAAATGCTATAGCGTCGAACCCTGAAACCTTGCAACAAGCACTTGTACGGTGCTTTGGAGACCAACCCTTGAATGGTATATGCAACCAACATTTATACAAAGGGGGAGAGTAGATCATTTTGACGGAGCCCCTGCAGCCCATCAATTTTACCTTTTGGCCAGCCATTAACATTGATCAAGTTAAGAGAAGAAAGACAGCCTCGACAAGTTCAAAAATCTTTTTGCTTCATAACAAAATCCAGTAAATCCTACCTTATAGAGTTTTGTATGCTTTTCCAATGTCCACTTTCAAAACAATCCCCTACCTCCTTGATAGTTTGTAGTCTTCAAAAGACTTATTTACAACAATAAGCATTGCTTCAATTATTAGACGATTCTTTAGCAAGTGTCCTCACAATAATCTTATAGAGACCAATTATAAGGCTGATTGGCCTGAAGTCCTCCACCAAAACAAAATTCATCTTCTTGAGAATGAGAAACACACGTTTCACTTATGGAGAATGCAAAAATCACGCCATTATGGCAAAATTCTTCGAAAACCTCAAAGACCTCCTCCTATGGAAGTTCCAAATTCTATTGATAAAACAACATTGAAAAGTCATCCAGACCTCTTATCACGCTCACAACTCAAAATTGTTTCATTCTCTAATCATCATCCTTAGTGCTCCATGCTCCAACCTTCGTTTCAGTAAAAATCTCATTAAAATAGTCAAGAAATACATTCTAGATATCATCATCACTTGCTATAACTATATTCTCATTTGATTCCAATTTTGATATTAGGTCTCTACTCTTGAAACTACTTTGTGAAAAAATTTTGAATTGAAGTCTCTTTTAGATGCCCATTTGATCCATGCCTCATGACATCCAACTCTCTGTTACACAATCAATATGTTGAATACCATCAAGTAAATGTAATCTTCTCTGCGAATGTCCTTTGAGTAGGTGGCTAACAGTAATTGACTTTCATCAAATTTGCTCTTAGAATTATGACGGGGATGTGCAAAAACCCAAAGAAGGACAAAATTTTACCTTCACCTATGGATCCATAACTCATTATTTGAAATAATAATAATAAATAAATAAAAATTCTACTCATTATTGGTAGCAAGATGTCTAAGTTTCATTTTGACATAATAAATTAACTTTAGGCAATAATGTTCTACTCCATTCTTGCAACTTAGCCTTGCATGACCTTCAATTTAGTCATGAATTTGTAACTAGTCCCGCATGCCTACTCATGTGATTTCCATTGCTATTCTAGAAGGGTGTTGATGCTTGTTCAAAACAAAATGGAGTTCCATGAACCTGAATTTATTTAGGACAAGGGGCCAATGATTAGATGTGATCATCTGCAACAGTGCCAGCTTTGTAATAGGCAAGTGATCCACCTATTGTAACCTTTTAGGTTAAAGAGGATGTGATCATGCTGAAAAATTGTTGGAGGAGACGAGCCAGATGGCTAGGTGAAGGAAGGTTGGTTATCCTAATATTGCATAACTTCAATTCTGTGATCAACTCATCAAACTGTACCATAGCTCTCAACATAGATTGGTGATTAAGTTTTTCTTATGTCTGCCTTACAAAATTGAAGTTCCCACCTAGACATCAACCCAACAAGAAAAGAGAGGAGATGTTGGCTAACTTATCTTAAAAACGAATTCTATCTGCAAACACGAACATGTAAAGTCATGAACCTATCAATTTGGCATGCTAACTCCCTTCACTTTGATAGAGATTGTGAAATTAGGAATGAAGCATTCCAAAACTTGAATTGATCAGCAATCCTATAGCAAAAGGCTACCTTCTGCGAATCCCACCACAAGGAGGGATACCCATTTCAAGAATTTGGCTTTCCACAAAGTCCAAAGAGATTACTATCTTTTTTTTCCAAAGAGATTACTATTTTGATCTCCTATAAAACCACACTTTCTAGGCAAATTGAGATAATTGTCTTCTCAGTGCTTCTTTGTTTGTCATTTGAGCCACATCCAAACATCTTCCAACTAAGCATCTTCATGATGTAATTGAGTTGAGAAATTCCAAAAGTCACCACACACTACCAGGCTAATTTTCCTGTTGTTTAGGTAAACCCTTTGTGCTGATGATTGTGCCATGTCCATTTTCATCACTTGTTCATGTTGAATTTTCCACATAAATAGTCGATTACATTTCAAGTACGTTGGCATTGGGTGCGGAAGGAAGATTAGAAAGTAGGTCAATTGAGTCCTAGTTTGAAGATAGAGGAGCAAAAATAACAAACCACACCTCATGTGAGATGCAGGTTGAAAATTTTGGAAATCATCAGCAAGGTTCAAAATTGTGGCAATCACTCTTTCTCAAAATTGTGGAAATTATCATTAGCAAGTTCAAAACTTTGACTTCGCTATAAACTTCAACTTCAAACATAGGGATGAATTCAAAGAAGTCCAAGAATTATTGAAAATTTTGTTGCAAAAATTTGTCAAACTTATAGAAGTTCAAGGAATTCTTATATAAATGCTAAAGTATAAATAACTGCTAATAAAAATGATGAAAAAAAAACTTAAAATAGATATTTTTTGACATGAACAAGTAAAATACAATGATTTGAAACATGTTTTTACATTAAAAATGTTTAACTAACATCGCACCATGGTCCAAAATTTCGATAAATTTTGGCAAAATTAGTAGAATTAATTCGGGGACAATTGAACTCAAATTCACCTATGAAAAAGATTGAAGGAGAGACAATAAAGAAAAACGGGCTACAACCTAAAGGAGAGACAATAAAGAGAAAAAATGGAAAAGAAGAATTAAGTTGAGTGCCTGAGAGGAGAGGCATTGAGAGAAGAAAGAGAAACAAGGGTCATCTATGGTAGTCGATAAAGAAGATCAAAGTTACTTGCATTTCCAGCAACTAGCAAATCAAAGACCAATCAAGCTACAATTGATGTTTGCATGGTCATTAAGGTTTTGATGATATGTTTCTCTTTCATTCTTTATTTGTTAATAACAATTTTGAGTTAACATGTGTGTGCATTAAACATTCTTAATGCTAAAATACACGTTCAAAATCATTATATACGTACTTTTATGTGTAAAATGAATCTAAGCATGTTTGTTTTCTTGTTTTTAATAAAAGTTATGCATATTTTATAATTTACATGGAACTTTTTTTGAACTTTTCTAAGTTGGCGATTTTTTTTTTTTTTTGAAGGGACATGATATATATATTATATATTAATGTAGGACGAGAAGTCCAAAACGCCGACAGCGATTACAAAAGAGAGTAAAAAATAGCATGCCATGTTAATATCCATTCCCCAATAGAATATCCCAATCCTAGCTTAGAAGAAGAAACCCAAGAAGCAAACATTTAAACATATCTATCCAAAATGTGATTTACAATAAGCCTCTCTTGCTGGAAAATACATCTATTTCTGGCTCCCCAAATAGCCGCCCAGATTGCAAAATGTACGAAAAACCAATATTTCTTCACAATCGCTAGCATGAGGAGGGGATAAGTTATCCTACTACTACTGTCTGTGCATCTCACAATTGTAGGGAGGATGTGCTGCCATAAAGCCAACACCTCTTTCAAAACCTGACAATCCCAGAAAATGTGCCCAACATCATCCTTTGCGACCCTGCAAAGGCAACACCATGAAGGCGATAAGCAAGAGTTAGGAAGTTTTTTCTAAAGCTGCACACTACAATTTAAACGACCTGACATTATTAACCAAGCCAGAATTTTAATCCTAAGGGGCATCTTCACCTTCCAAATTGGTTCTAATTTATCCACTCTTGGCATTGCCTATGTTGTAGAGAATGCGGTATAGGCGGAAGCAATGGAAAAGACCTCGAAGTCCTCGTTAGTCTAGCGCCAAGTATCCTCTTGAAAGCCTAATTTTACGGTGTCTAGACGCTGAAGTACAGTTGTTAAGTCATCTATTTCATCATCTTTAAGGTCTCTTCTAAAACACAGTTGTTAACTATCCAGTTTCAACATTGTTGCACACTCATGACTGAGATAAAGTAATAGAAGGGTGCAAGACTAGCTGAAAGGGTCGTGGATATACTTCTGTTAGTGGTAACTGTGCGCACCAAACATCTTCCCAAACCCTGATTCGCTTCCCGTTGCCCACCTTCCATTGTACTTTGCTGAGGAACTGTGGGTAGATAGAGTGTATAAATTTCTAGGGAGATCTATGAGAAGCTCGATAATGAATACTCATGAGCATGTTACTCTGAAATATGCCGTGGATGCTGCTAATGATCTTTCCCCAAAGAAGCCCTTGGGCCATGGGAAACCTCCACAACCATTTTGGAGCTAAGGCAAGATTTTTGAATTTCAACATCCCCACTCCCAAGCCCCCATTATTAGTCGGTTGACTAACCTACAACCATTTGACCAAGATCTACACTCTGTCTAAGTTTTCTGCTTTCCAGAAAAATCGACTTATGCTTCTTTCAATCTTCTTTTGTATAGCAATAGGCATTGGGAAGATCGACATATAATAGGTTGGCAGAGCCTCCAACATAGCTTTAATGAGAAGAAGCTATCCTCCTCTAGACAGATAAGGACCCCCCATCCTTCCATCATTTTTTTAACAGTCTGAATCATCGGTTCCCAGAATGATTTTTTTTTATGGGATTTCCTCCTAGAATTGGTGTCATCCTAATGGAAGAATTTAGAATTGGTGTCATCCTCCTTGGCCCATTTTATCCGAGCTTTTTGCCAAGTTTCCCTGTCTAGTCTGTTATTAATGGTGATTAGTAGCTGAAGAAGAGTAGCCCTGACTTCCTTATCTCCCTGCATACTCTCAGACTTTTCAATCCTATCATCAATCACCTGTAGTGCTTAAGTGAGCTCATGTTTTCTTTGGATATCCTCAACCCTAAAAAGGTCTTGCTCCACTCTTTTAATTCTTGTTTCAGGCGTCGAAGTTTCTGCATAAACCTATAGCCTGGCCAATTGGCATTAATAGGTTTGTTCCACCACTGGTCTAGCTTCTGTGTGAAATCTTTCCTCTCCAGCCATGAGTGCTCGAATTTGAAGGTAGTAGGACCCCAAGACACTGGTTGCGTGTCAAGAAGCAAAGGCCAATGGTCCGACGTGATACATTGTAGAGTACCGAGCTTGCTGGCAGGGAATATATCGTCCCAAGCAGAATTGACTAAGAAACGATTGATTCTAGAAAGAGTCACTCCATCCTGATTATTAGTCCAAGTGAGCTTAGAACTCTGCAGGTCCACTTCTCTTAGCTGCAATTCATTAATAAGATCATCGAATTGCCGCATGGTCGAAAAAGGGACTGAGCAATGCAATTTTTCTGACATCTGCCTAACAACATTAAAATCCCCTCCTATGCACCGTGGACCAATAAGCAAGGTCGACAATGCAGCCAGCTCATCCCAAAAGTCCTCCTGATGAGCACTAAAGCAGGGGCCATAGACTGAAGTGACCCACCAATGAGAGTCATCTATGCCATGTATACAAATTGACAGGGAATATCGACCGAGAAATGTATCAATCACTAGGTTATGGCTTGAGGTAGCCTGAGAAATACTTTCTAGCGCTTGTAAAAAGTTGCTCCACGTATCCACTTCAGTATCCTCTAGAATATAAATATTTTGTGATATCCAATTCAGTATCTTCATGAAATTACCTCTCATGTTGGAGTACGTTTCAATAAATATAGAATATCTAACCCCTCCGCCCTCCTAGATTTATAAATGCTCCATTCCTAGGCTCATTCATGGCTAAACGCACCTCGTAACTCAACCAAGGTCATATTTTAATACAGATAGCGCACAAACAACTGACTAAGTTGTTTCCTATAGAATGACTTCTTCCCCTTGAGTAATCACCTTGAGATGGAACGTCTTGTACCTAGAATCAAAGGTAAAGGAGTTTTCAAGGTGTTGACCAGCTCTTCGCAACTTCCCAAGACGTCCACGCGTCGATTCATCTTGACGTGCCAGCTTTCTCCTTACTTCCATCCATTCTCGGTCATCCCATGTAGCAACCGGTGCCTAAAGGTTCCTGGTGAGGGCTCATTGGTAGTCGCATTTGTGAGCACAGTCCAAGCGTCGAGCACAATCCACGCGTCAAAATCTTTCAAATTTCTTGAACTCTTTTAATTAATTCTAATTTTTGAAGGTCGAAATTTGGGGTGAAGTCGAATTGTCGTTCCTCCCATCGTATATTTCATATTATATAATAATAACTAAGAGATTACTCCATATATAGTATATTATATATATACATTAATACTCTTTTAGAGATATAGAATAATATATATGTGTACATACGCAATATGTTAACATATATAAACACACCCGATATAATATATAGTATGTATTAACATATATGTGTTTCTTTTTTATTTTTTTGAACTAGAAACAGGATTATATTCATTAGAACAACTATGTGGGATGAGATCTCCCTTCCAACCTGCTAAGTAAAACAAAAAAAAGTGTACCCACCGTTACATCACAAGATATTCCCATACTTTTCAGGCAAAATCTTATGTCAGTTTAATAGCCGTTCCTCAGACTTATAACCTTTTTCAACTTTAGAGGTGCTAGCCACGTTGCAAACAAAACAGCAAACCGCTACGAGATTTGACTAGTTGAATATTTATTTTCAAACACTTTCCTACTGTGTTTCTCCCATATAGAATGCACTTCTGATACTTTCCTACTACAAAGTTCCTAAGCATGAGCATCATTACAAAAAGGTTTTCCCTGCAAGCGCATTCATCTTTTCGTGGTACTTTTTCCATTTCTATAAGACATTTATGTATACTAACAGATAAATTAAAGAACAATATTTTGTAATTTTTTTTAAAGGAAACGATATATATATATATATATATATATATATATATATATATATATGTATGTATGTATGTATGTATGTATGTATGAATGGACGACGAGAAGTCCGAAACGTCGGAGGCGATTACAAAAGAGCATACAAAATATCGTAATATCGTAGCATCCATTCCCTAGAAGAATATCCCAATCCTTTAAAAGAAGAAACCCAAGAAGCAAACAGATAAGCTGATCTATCCAAAATGCGATTTACAATAAACCTTGCTTGCTAGAAAATACAACTATTTTTGGCTTCCCAAACAGCCACCTAATTGCAAAATGAATCAAAAACCAATATTTCTTCACAATCGTAGGCAAGAGGGGAGGACGATATCCTACTAGTACTATCTGTACATCTAGCTACAGCGGGGAGGCTGTGCTGCCATGAAGCCCAAACCTCTTTCAAAACCTAGCAGGCACAGAAAATGTGTCGAGCATCATCCTCCACGGCCATACAAAGGCAACACCATGAAGGCGACAAGCATGAGTTAGGAAGTTTTTTTCTAAAGCTGCACGCTACAATTTAAATGTCCTAGCATTATTAACCAAGCTAGAATTTTAATCCCAAGGAGCATCATTGCCTTCCAAATTGGATCAACTCTATCCACCCTTGGCATTGCTTAGGCTACAGAGAACGCAATATAGCATGAACCAATGGAGAACACCCCAGAGTCCTCTTTAGTCCAGCGCCAAGTATCCTCTTGGGTGCCTAACTGTTAGGTGCCTAGTCGTTGAAGCACAGCTGCTAAGTCATCAATCTCATCATCTTTAAGATCTCTTCTAAAACATAGGTTCCACGCTGCTGGGCTACCAGTGTTAGCATTATTGCAAACTCGTGACTGAGATAGCGTAATAGAAGGACGCAAGACTAACTTAAAAAGTTGTGGAAATGCTTCTTTAAGTGTTAACTGTGCACACCAGGCATCTTCCCAAACCTTGATGTGCTTCCCATTGCCCACCTTCCATTGAACTTGGCTGAGGAGCTGCAGGTAAATAGAGTGTATAAATTTTCATGGAGATCTACGAGAAGCTCGATAATGAATACCAATGATTTTCCCCCAGAGAAGCCCCTGGACCATGGGAAACCTCCATAGCCATTTTGCAACTAAAGCGAGATTTTTGAATTTCAACATCCCCACTCCTAGGCCCCCATTATCTATCAGTTGACTAACTTGTAGCCATTTGACCAATATCTACGCCCTAAGTTTTTTGCTTTCCAAAAGAATAGTCTTATGCTTCTTTAAATCTCCTTTTGTACAACAATAGGCATTGGGAAGATAGACATATAGTAAGTTGGAAGAGCCTCCAGCACAGCTTTGATGAGAAGGGCTGTCCTCCTCTAGACAGATAAGAACTCCTCCATCCCTCTATCCTTTTTTTGACTATCTGAATCACCGATTCCCAGAATAATTTTTTATGGGATTTCCTCCTAGAGGGAGGCCAAGGTACTTGATTGGCCAAGAGCTTGTTGGGATGCCCAATTCTTTGATAGCTTGTTGCATCTCCCTGTCTTAGGATGAATGCTCACTGCCTGACTCTTATGAAAGTTAATTTTCAGCCCTGAAATGAAGAAAAAGCTTTGCGGCATATGAACTAGCATGTTCCAACTCCTCGGCTCATTTTTAAGAAAGAAGAGCCAGTCATCAGCATATAATAGATGGGTTTAAGTGAATATTCCAACTGCCCACCTCAAAGCCCTACAGACCATGAGTCCTAGCCTTCTGCAGAATTCCATATATGTTGTTTGCAACTAATATGTAAAGAAACGGGGATAATGGGTCCCCCTACCTCAATCCCCTAGTAGCCATGATCCTCCCCGCGGTCTACCATATCATGATCGGGTAAGAAACAGACGAGATGCAACCTCTAATCCAATGCCTCCGTTTGTCACCAAAACCTTTTTTCTTTAGAACATAGAGGAGGTATTTCCACCTAACAGAATCATAAGCTTTGAAAAAATCGATCTTTACCCACAAACCTTCTTTGTGCCTCGATCTAAAGTCCTCGACCACCTCGTTAGGGCCCAAAATAGCATCAAAGATGTGTCGATGTTTGACATATCCAATCTGATTTTCTACCACCGCATCATGTATCACCTCTCTTAGTCTCTAGACTAGGATCCGGGAAATGATTTTATATAAGCTGGTGACCAAACTAATTGGCAGTAATCTCTAACTTTCTCTGGATGGCTTTTCTTAGGGATCAGCTGAATGTAGGTCTCATTAATGCACTTATTAATGATTCCTGTGGAATGGAAATCCTCAACTGTCTGCATGATATCCTATTTTAGAATGGACCAGTTATTCTAATAAAATAGCACGGTGTATCCATTAGCCCTTGGGGCTTATTCACCGTCACTGCTGAAGATCGTCTCCATCATCTCCTCCTCTACAAACGGTCTTTCCAACCACTCCTTCTGATGTTCAGAGATAGGACGCCAGTCAATTCCATCGATGGCCCATTGAGTGTTCTACTCTATAAAAATGAAAGTGTAATAACTAATAATCTGCTATTGTATGTCCTCCTCCTCTTCAAAAAAGGTCCCATTATCATCGGCAATTTTAGAGATGAGTGTCTCAACCCGCCTAAGAGAAAGAACTCGATCAAAGAATTTGGAATTGATATCATTCTCCTTGGCCCATTTTATCTGAGCTTTTTGCCTAGTTTGTCTAATATGTTCTCAATGGTGATTAGTTGCTATAGAATACTAGCCCAGGCTTCCTTATCCCACTGCATACTCTCAAACTTTTCAATCCTGCCATCAATCGCATGTAGAGCTTGAGCCAGCTCTAGTTTTCTCCGGGTATCCTCAACCCTAATGGTCCTGCTCCACTCTTTTAATTCTTCTTTCAGGCGTTTGAGTTTTTGTATAAACCTGTAGCTTGGCCAATTGGCATTAATAGGCTTGTTCCACCACTGGTCTAGCTTCTGCTTGAAGTCTGTCCTCTCCAACGATGAGTGCTCGAATCGGAAGGGGTAGGGCCCCAAGACACTAGTTGGGTGTCAAGGAGCAAAGGCCAATGGTCCAACGTGACACGCTACAGAGTATTGAGCTTGCTGGCGGGGAATATGTCATCCAATCCAAATTGACGAAGAAACAATCGATCCTCGAAAGTGTCAATTGATCCCAATTATTAGTCTAGGTGAATTTAGAGTTTTGCAGGCCACTTCTCTTAACTGCAGCTCATTAATAAGACAATCAAATTCTCGCATGGTCAAATAAGGGGCTGAACAATGCAATTTTTTTTTACATCCGCCTAACAACAATAAAATCCCCTCCTATGCACCATGGACCAATAAGTAACGTCAACAGAGTAGCCAACTCATCCTAAAAATCCTCCCGGTCATCACTAAAGCACGGGCCATGGACTCGTGAACCACCAATGAGAGTTGCCCTGGCCATGGATACAAATCGAGAGGGAATGACGACCGGGTAACATATCAAGCACTTCAATCTAACGGATATCCCACGTAACTAAGATACCCTTGTCGTCCCAGTGGTAGGGAAAGAATTCCAGTTGACATGCTGTTTGCGCCAAAGTTGAGCGATGAGGGTCGCAGAGCACTCTGATCTTTTGGTATCTTGGAGGGTAACAATAGCTGGGGAAGTTGCCAGAATGGTGTGCCTGACTAGGCAACACTTGTCCCAAGAGCCACACTCTCTAATATTCCAGGAGAAAATCCGCATCATGCCCTAGGAACCCTACTCGCCATTGCTGGTCACTCTGAATCTTCAAGCTAGAATAGTTGTGTGTCTATTTCCTTCAAGGACTGGGCAACTCGGTCAATGTCAACCACCTCATTTGGCAGTCGGTCCTTGTAAGGAGTACTGTTTTTGTTCGATGGGCCTGGGATGTCTGTATCCCAAGCTGGCAACACTCAAGGGGTATCTTGAAAAGGACTAGTTGAACAATTTCCTGCAACATCAGTAGGAGATAGGAAACGAATAATGGAACATATCTTAAACTGCCGATGTCCAGCACTCGTACTCTTAGCTTCAATGCCTATATCAACTTCACTAGGGACCCTGCATGTCCAAGGGCATATGGAGGTGGGCGAAATCGGATTAGTGTCCTTAAACACGGATGAGGGGTTCTCGATCACTTTCTTCTTACCTTTATCTTTGGGTGGGCTTGTCAATTCAACCCATTTATTACTGGGGCGTTTTTGGTGGGCCCCATACCTACAATATGTTCTAAGGTGAGGCCCTCTGTTGTTCTTCTTGGAGTGCCTCCCACGACTCTAGGTTCCACCTGGGCTTGAGTATCTGGCACATAATGTTGGGTAGGTGGGTCAGACCCCTCAACAACTCAATTGCCAGGCTTTTTTGAGCCGAATTCCATTTCCATTATACTGGATCTCGTCTCCATTGCCAGCGTTGGGTCGAGCCTAATCCTTAGCAATTCCTTTCAGTCTGGCCTTCTCTAATAGCCTGGTGGACTGTCTGCCTCATCTAGGGACTATTCCTGCGATGAGCTATCCTGGGGACCTATTTGATTCTAAGCAGGTCTAGTCTTCCTCTTCTTACGATGTCGAGCTACTTTTCTTGTACGTCGGCGATGGTACGAGGCGGTCAGAGTAGTCACGTCCCTTCTTTCCTCCTGTTGCCGGTCCTTTTGCCTTCGGGAGGCCTCTGTCACCAGTGGTGAGGCCGTGACAGACTAAGCCTCTTGCCCTGCAACTCTTTTCTTCTTATTATACTCCGCCTCTCTAGCTTCCTCCACCTCCTTGCACCACTTCCGTTGGAGAGCACGTCATCATTGTCATATCTCCATCTCAGCCGGCAGGAAACCCGTACGTCATCCCCAGACTTTGACAAAGGCTAGCTCCTGTGAGTAGTTCGAAAGGGTTTCTTCTGCAATATCCAACAACCCCCCTCATTCCTCAGCGATATGTGAGATGAAAGAGAAACTCCATTTTTCGGCCAGAATCCCTTCGACTCCTATCCAAGATTTCCTACATGTGGTCTTCTGTTGTTCTCACAACTCAAAATCATACCACTCCTCCACCTTTAGCTCTGTCTTGAGTAGAGGGCCCATGAGCTTTACCGTTTCTTCTCCATCTTGATATGGATCATGGCCCGTGTTGCGTCGATAGTCGTTAGGAGAGGGTCTCGTCCTAGCACATGGATTAGTTCTTATTCCACCTCCTGCCATGTATACATGTCAGAATTCCTCACAACTTTGAGACTCTTGGATTGAATATCTAGTTTTGATATGCGTTGTCGCCCCTTACTTTGAACCGTGTCGCTTTTGCCATGTTGATAGATTCTTGTTCCCTCACCACTATATTGCGCTTAGTGTGGGATCACGTCTTCATCGTCAAACTGTGGCTTGAGCTAGCCTGAAAGATTATTTCCAGTGCTTGTAAAAAGTTGTTCCACATATCCAGTTCAATATCCTCTGGGATATAAATATGCTGGGATGCCCCTCTAGAGAGCTTGGTTACCTTCATGAAATTCACTCGCCTGTTGGAATAAGTTTCAATAAATACAGTGTATCTACCCCCTCTGTTGGATTTTTTAAATGCTTCATTCCTAGGCTCTTTCATGGCTAAACGCACCTTGTAACTCAACCATCTAAGGTCACTTTTGTAATGTTTAAACTTCGAATTAAACAAATTCTAAATTGTCCACACAAATCTCTTCCTCAATCTCCATTCTCTACTTGTGTTTATGGACAACTGGTTTAATTTATAATTTTTTTTTTTCAAGAAGCAAGAGTTGCTTTCTTGTTTTGTTCATAGATATTTTCGTCAAGTTTTTTGTATTGTCAAGTTCCTAATCAAATTTTTCTTTCAAACTCTACCAAAGTTGAAAATTTTAATGAACTTTGACAAATTTTATTAATTTTTTGGCAATTTTTGAGGTTTTTTCTTACATGTAACTCTAGTTCAATTGGCTAAAATACCAAGATAATTCCACTAATTATGAAGAAATTTGCCTAATTTTCAAACCATGATCATCAACCCCATCAGAAGGAGAAGGTAGACTTGGTATTGCTAGATCTTAGGCTAGCTTCGCCATTGAGGCCCTCATCTCACATCCAATCTGAATCAATAGCTAAGTCCCCTTTGTAATCTATGAGACTTCTTAGCCCTAAGGAATTGTTGACCCAACACTAAAGAATCCATCGTCCAAAGTGCATGTGGTTTTTTCTCTAGGCTCAAACATATTGTTTATTTTATATGTGGGCTTGGGCCACTTTTTGTAAGGCGAACTCGGGGATGAATGGACCCCTTAAACACTTAATCATGGAGAAGCTAGGTGCACACCATCATTAGCATGTTGCATGATGTGCATGGTGGTGACTTACCACTTGTCTTGCGGCCAGTCGTTGAATCAAGTTGCCTCTGCCATGTGACCATGCACACCATCATCATCATCAACAAATCGTTTTTGACAACGAACCTAGTCATCATAGTGTACACTATCTTTGTCCAATTTCGATTGAGAAACCAATTATTCTACCTCTAGACACCATTTCTCTACAAATAACAAAGGTTGAGCCACATCACAATCATCTTCATAAATCTCTATGAATGAAAGGAGAAAACCAAATTAGAACCCTTGAACCTTAAAGATGATTGTCTCCATGGAATGATTGCTCACTATTATCTCAAGCATGTCTAACACACCCCACACTTTTCAACAACTTTCCCAAAGCTTTTCACACCATTTTTGTGGGTGGATTCTTCAACTCCAATCCACCTCCCATAGGATGTCATTAGACCAATCCTCAACTATAAAATTACCCTTTTTTTGTTTTAAGGATAACATATTTCATTACATGTCAAAAATTGGAAATGAGGAATCCTCGTCTAGTACGATACACCCTATTGCTTCCCCTCCCACGCATATCTTAACAATTACTCAACTTACAAAATTTTTTTAAATTATCTTTGAACTCCAAGAGTTCCCCCTTCAAGTATTGGCTACCTTTAACCTCATCCTAACAGTGGACCAAGGCTCAAGGAACGTCTACTAATCTAAGTCTAATATCTTGACCCACAGCCACACTAAGCTTCGAATCAATATCCTCTAATGAGAAGGAGCTGAATTGACACTTGATAAGATATGTACGACAGAGATGATCTTATAGAGCCATTACAACATCTCTAGGAAGAAGAGGATGTTGCTCTGAGATGAGATGTCTTGATCAAGATGCCATTTCAGGAGATGGCCCACCATCATAGTTAGTGATTGACGTTGGTGGCCTCCGACACCATTGATCAAAAGAACCCAAAATAGGGTCATTTTGGTGTTCCATTTATGGTGCAAGACGCACTTCTTGTTCATGATTTACACAACTTGTTTTAGAATGAGAAATTTTTTCCGTCAAGATCACATCTAATACCTCCTAAAAGTTATGCCACTTGTTGATTCCACTTCTTGGGGAATGAAGATGGCTTATTGAGTGCCAGACTCCACTTTTGTAACCCCCACTCCGTTACAACATGATCCAACAAACAAGACATGGTTGTGACCTTGCTTGAAGCACTTGAAGCTGCCATCTCATTACACTTTAGTTGCATTTCTTACCTTAATCAAAAGCCATTCCACAACCACCGAATCAATGGAGAAAACGAAGTTCATTTCAAACATCAACTCACATCTTGAAAGGCAAAAAGAAACCACTTGTATCTAGTTCGAAAGGATTATATATGTACTTAGAGATAACACGGACCCCAAAATTGGGGTCATTGCCATTGTGGCCCTGCCCCACAATCAACTTCATAATATATAGTCAATTTAAAAAAGAAAAACAATGATGCTTAATTTTCTATAACTTGTTTTTTTCTCTTCCCGCTGAAAAAACTAGATTCCTATTGGTTTTTTCCACTTGGTGCTAAAACAACCATTGCTATGCATGAAAAAATTGCTGAAGTAAATTGTATTTGAATTGTTGGCTGAATTTAATAGTCCAAAAACTTGATCAAAGATGGTGCAATTATTAAGCACAGATACAAGTGCACCACCATTTGAAACTTATTATCATTAATATGCAAACCAAAGACAATGAAAGTAATGCAATTACAGTACATTACTACAAAAATAACAATAATAATAACAATAATAATAATAATAATAATAATAATAATAATAATAATA
>JAJIYU010001390.1:0-36522 GCA_030144865.1 Tinospora cordifolia | reverse complement strand
GTGTATTAAGATGCACACTATATAGCAGTTACATTTAGATAAAATAGAACCATAGAAATAATTTTAACACTACTTTTTAAAAAAGTATTTCCAAAAAATTACTATTTTTATGTAATTATAACAATAAATTTAATGTTATTTTTAAAAAAATTTAAAAATACAAAATATAAATACCTCATGAAAGCTCGTTGCATTTTTTAATGTAATGACCTTTTTTAATGATAATAATTATAATGATATTTATCATTACATTTTTACACTACAAGAAAAATGGGTAATTGTGACTGGTTATTTGTAATAGACAAACTAGTTGCCATATAAAATTTTTAGTGTCATGTTGAACTACTTTTGTCACATTAAGATTTGCCACAAATAGGTTTAAAATAAAATCCATTTTCCTATTCCACTTTCACCTTCTCTGAGCTTTACCTCTGCCACAAGCAACAACTTTGTCGATCACCACTTTCCACGAGCAGCAACTTCATCGAGCGTCACACTAGCACGAGCAATAACTTTGTCAAGCTTCCCACTAGCACAAGCGGAAAGCTTCATTCTCAGTGGAACACCACGAGTTTTTGGATCTCAGAAGAAATCTACTTCAAGAAAGCTTCAGTTGTTGCAATTTTTAGTTGAAGATTTTTAGATCTTGAGTTTAAATAGAATTTTCTTCTTTGAAGAATAAATCTTTTGGTTTTCTTTGCATAGGCACGATCTCCATTTATCTTAATCTCTCAATCTCTCTCTATCTCTCTATTAAATCTTTTAAGGCTTCTTTTTTTTTTTTTTTTTGAAACTTGCAAGATTTTGGCTTATTTTTGCTTGTGCTTTGGGAAGTTGTTTTAGCCTTGATTGCATTGGAAACATGAAGCAAAACTCAACAGCACAAACTCGAGCAAGATTGACGAAGATCATATTACTCTAGAAGACTATGAGATCCATGACGACATGGTCTTGAGCTCTACTACATTTAGGTTTATCTCTCTATCTCTCTCTCACTAAGATCCTAATCAAACTTACCAAAGCATAAGCACTTAAATTTATTGCAAACATTTTTATTTTCAAAATATTACAACAGAGAAGAGTTATCTTGTGAGACTTGATCAGATTCATATACGTAACTGTTAGTTGCATTGCATATTAACATTATTATATATATATTACATATGTTTTGCATGAGTTTAGGTAGAAAATATGACATAATTACTAATAATTAGATACATGATCAATTATATTCACATTACATATTATTTATATATTTAGAGTATTTTAATGTAGTTTTTTTTATATATTTATTTATATTTTTTTGTAGGTTTAAAATAACTAGAAACATGTATTATGGCATGTTGGTCATGGCCCATTCAAAAACCCAAGCAAAGCCCATTCATTGCATTCAACAAGCCCAAATTCCCTCCAAAATCACAAGAAAATTAGGCATGATTTATGTGCAAAAGAAAGAATGGCAAGATCGTAATTTGATGGAAGATGCATGGACTGACTGTCAAAATATGGGACATGAATTAGTGTGAGTAAATTGCAATGGCAAAGATGGTAAATAGAAGAAAAGAAGCATGGCTCAAATGTCACAATATTGGGGTCAAGATTCGCGCTCAATTTGTGATGGCATGAGATTATAAATAAGTGTAAAAGCAAGGGCACATGAGAGGAGCATTAAGATGAGTGGTGAAATGATGGAAAGGAGCATGAGAAATAAGACAAAATTAGTGTGCAAAGATTGTAAATAATGTGAAGTTCTAATGGGTTGACTGTCAAATAAAGAGTTAGAATTGGATATGTGATTAGCATTGCAATTTACGTGAAACATGAATCCTTATATAAGTAGAATTGCATTTAAAGTGTAACCACATTAATATATGCCCATATAAAGGCATATGTGGCAAGAGTTCATTATTGTAGGTTTTTGAAGCTTTGACGGCAAGAAGAAGAAAAATTGAAGAACAGAGTTGAAGAATAAGAATTGAAGAACAAAGTTTAAGAAGAAGAATTGAAGAAATTCTAATATGATCTTTATTTTATTCAATTCTTTGATTTGTACTTTTTTTTAATATGTCTAGCTAATATTTTCATTTCTAGGATGTAATTTAGATTGTATGAACTTTTGATTTTTATTTTGATTAATTTATTTTGAGTTATTGTTTTATATTTTGTGTACTTAATGCTTTTTATTGATTGATCACCTATAAATTGAATTTAGATTATTGAATTAACTTGAGAGAGAAGTTCAATAATTGGATAATCAGAATATAGACCTATCTGAATTAATTGACTGGGAGGTTGTTAATTCTATAGAAAGTTGCACGTGATTAATTTTTTAATACATTAGTTTATTGACCGTATGCCTCGGGAGGGAGTATTAGGCAATTTAACTAATAGGATCAAGGCGTCTCGGGAGAGGCTTTTGATTATTTGTGTTACGACCTACAAGACAAAATTTAGATTAATTGAAATAAATATTGAAAGTGAATACATGATAGTTTACTATCCTAGAATTTTAATTCATATATTTTTTAACTTAATATTCATTTGCTTTCAATTTGATTTTAAATTTAATTTAAGTTTTTAATATTTAATTTGATTTTAAGCCTTAATAAAATTGAGATTAAAATTAGATTGAGATTTAAGATATTAACTACAAACTGTTCCAGAGGACAATAATCCGATATTTGTCGAATATATTACTCTCGCGATCCTGTACACTTGCAGTAATCCCTCAACAAGTTTTTTGCGCTATTGCCAGGGAATGGTGTTAATAATCTTTAAACCAATTGAAATTTGATTAAAAATTGTAATTAAGGATTTTATTTTTATTTTATTCTTTATTTTTATTAGATTCAATTCGTTTTTATTATTTAAAAGTTTAATTCAAAAGTTTTATTTTAATAACAATTGATTATTTTAGTTTAAATTAGTTTAGTTAGTTTAGATTGTTTTTATTATTATCATTTAGTTTAGTTTAATTTAATCATTATTTTTTGGGGGGTTAATTTTAGGTTAGTTTTTTATTCATCTTTTATTTAATACTTTATTGTAGTTATTATTTTTATTAACCATTAATTATTTTTAGTTTAGTATTTTATTTTTGATTAGTCTTATTTTTATTTTTAATACCTTTTTAAATTAAGTTACTTTTATTTTTATCTTAGCTTTAATTATTTTATTTTTAGGCATAAAATTAATTTAGTTAATTTCTGTAATATATTTATAAAAGGTATTTTTATTAATTCTCGAAATATTAGTCTATTTTTATAACGTAACTTTAGTTTAGTTAATTAATTGATTTAATTATTATAGATTTTATTAATTAATACTATTAAGGTAGTAGTTTAATTTTTTTTTTATGTTTACTCTCTTCTATTTATTTTATTTTATTTTATTTGTGTTATTTCAGTTTATCATTAATTTTTTATTATTATTATTGGTTAAACAATTTCTTTTAGTTTAGTTTATTTTATTTCTTATTCTATTTTAGCATATTTCAGTTTAGTGAATTTTTATTACAATTTTTATTTATTTATGTATTTTTAGGCATTTTATTCTTTTTAGTTTAGTTTAGTTTTATTTTTATTTTTACGTATGTTATTTCTTGTGCTTAATTAAATACACTTGATCTTTTTTTTTTTAATTTGTTTGTGGTGTTTTAGATTTTGAATGAACAGAAATTCTTTTGTTTTGAATGATCCAAATCTGTTTAAGACATTAGGCAGATTCAATTGGAATCTAGAGGTCATATATCTAATATGGCTAAAAGCGGAAGATTAGTTGTTGGGAATGATGGTGAAGCACCATTATAGGATTTCTTTAAACCCATATTGAATAACAATTACTCGGGAATTGATCGCACTCCCATTAATGCCAACAACTTTAAGTTGAAGCCCTCTCTGATTACAATGGTACAACAACAATAGGTTGGGGGTTTTGCAACTGAAGACCCTATGGCACACCTCAATTCTTTCATGGAGATCTGTGAAACTGTTAAAATGAATGGGGTTATTGAGGATTAGTTGAGGCTAAGGTTTTTGCCTTTCTCATTGAGAGATAAAGCGCGGACGTTGCTACAAACTCTCTTACCAGGTAGCATCACCACTTGGGAAGACATGGGACAAAAATTCTTACAGAAATATTTCACTCCTGTGAAAGTTCATCAATTGAGGGGTGAGATTAGTTCATTTTGTCAGTTAGATTTTGAATCTCTTTATTAAGCATGGGAGCAGTTCAAAGATTTACTAAGAAGATGTCCTCAAAATGGCTATCTCCCATGGCTTCAGATTTAGATGTTTTATAGTGGCTTGACACCACCTACTAGAGCTTTGGTGGATTCAGCAGCAAGAGGCTCCTTGATGGGAAAGTCAACTTCTGAGGCTATATGGCCACTAATGCTTATGGTCATGGTTCTGAGAGAGGAGTAGTAATGAGAGTAGGTTTACACCATGTGGATGAGATCAAAGCTCTACAGGCTCAGATAGCTTCTATGAATCATCAGATGAATTCTTTAACTGAGAAGCTTGCCAATTGTCATGGTCAGCAACCTCATTAGAATCAATCTATTTTGGTCATCTCTGAAAATCAAAAAGTTGTTTACTCTGAAGATGCATCATAGAACAATTGAATGCTCTGAATAGGTTCAATAATTACCAAGGTCAATCTCAAGGGTATAATGTACCTAAATATTATCATTAGGGGATCTGAAATAATGATAATTTCTCTTATGTAAACGACAGAAATGTTCAGCAAGCCCCACCAGGTTATGCCCCTCAGCAAGACCTACATGATAAGAAGTTTTCTACGGATGATAAGTTAGAAGAGATTCTGAATATGCAGGCACGTTTTTTTAAAGAATTGACTAGCAGAGTGGATAAAAATAACAGCAGAGTTTCAGGAATGGAGGTTCAAATGGGGAACATGAATGTTACAATAAAGAACCTTGAGATTCAAGTGGGACAAATAACCCAAACGCTTTCTAGCCAGCAGTGGAGTTCATTCCCCAACGATACTCAAGTAAATCCTAGGGAAAGCTACAAGGCAGTCTTAACTAGAAGTGGTAAAGAAGTACTAGATCCAACTTATCCATCAAGCCCTATGGTTGTCACAGAAGAAACTGAAAATTATGAGAAAGTTATACCACCACAACAAGCTGAGGTAGAGCAGAATGAGACCAAACAGAAAGTAGAAGTGAGACGTCTTGGCATAACAATTCAAGGAAGCAAACACCTTGAACCTCTAGCACTGCCATTTCCTTAGATGTTGCATAAAAAGAAATTGGATGAACAATTTGCTAAGTTCTTAGAAATATTCAAGAAAACTCATATAAACATCCCTTTTGTAAAAAACATTATAGAGATGCCTAATTATGTCGAGTTCATGAAGGAAATCATGTCAAGAAAGGAAAAATTAGAAGATTTTGAGACGGTGAAGCTGACTGAAGAATGTAGTGCTATCTTACAGAAAAAGCTTCCATAGAAAGTAAAAGATCTAGGAAGCTTCACTATTCCATGCAACGTTGACACTGAAACTTTTGAGAAGGCACTTTGTGACTTGGGGGCCAGCATCAATCTCATGCCTATGTCAGTATGCAAGTGACTAGGAATGTTTGAAATCAAACCTACTACTATCTCTCTCCAATTCACTGATAGGTCTTTCACTTATCCACGGGGCATTATAGAAGATGTTCTAGTTAAAGTGGATAAGTTTATCTTTCTGGTAGATTTCATTGTTTTGGATATGGAAGAAGATGGTGAGATTTCGCTCATTCTTAGGAGGCCATTCTTAGCTACAGGTCTGCATTAATCGATGTACTCAAGGGCGAGATTACATTAAGGGTGAATGAAGAAAAAGTGGTTTTCAATTTCTATAAGGCTTTGCAATTTCCCAGTGATCTACATGAATGCAAGAGAACTGAGGTCATCAAATCTTGCATTGTTGAAGTGGTGGATGAACTAAGCTCTCAAGATGATTTGGTTGGGTGCATTTCTCGCTCTATTTCCCTTTCCCAACCCATAACTGAAATTGAAAAGCTAAATGTTCTAGCCTTGGAAGCCTCCCCACCTGAACCTAATAGCACACACACTCTATTACTTGATTCCACCCAATTTGAAAATCTCCAAGATATTTCTAAAGCCATTGACTTGAAATCCCTTCCTAATCATCTAAAATATGCCTATTTGGGTGGAGCATTGTCCTTACTATTCATTATTTCTTCTTTCTTAACCTCTACTCAAGAAGAAAAACCATTACGATTTCTTTGGTAACATAAGTCCGCTATTGGGTGGACAATTGAAGACATACGGGGTATTAGTCCAACTATTTGCATGCACAAGATCTTAATGGAAGAATCTCATAAACCTACAGTAGAGCATCAGCGAAGACTAAATCCTATAATGAAGGAAGTGGTAAAGAAAGAGGTGATGAAGTGGCTCAAAGCAGGTATCATTTATATTGTTTCAGATTCACAATGGGTCAGTCTTATTCATGTGGTGCCAAAGAAGGGAGGAATCACTATAATTACTAATGAAAAAGGTGAAACCATTGCTTCTAGAACTACCACAGGATGGCGTGTGTGTATTGACTATTGGAAACTAAACAAGGCCACCAGAAAAGATCATTTCCCTCTGCCATTAGTGGATCAGATGTTAAACAGGATTGCAAGTTATGATTTCTACTGCTTCTTAGATGGTTACTTAGGCGACAATCAAATTGTCATTGCGCCAGATGATCAAGAGAAGACTACCATCACTTGTCCATATGGTACTTATGCATATCGCAAGATGCCTTTCGATCTATGCAACACACCAACTACTTTTCAGATATGCATGATGGCTATTTTTGTCGATATGATAGAAGATATTATAGAAGTATTCATGGATGATTTTTCTATGTTTGGTACCACCTTCGATGACTGCTTATTCAATTTAGAGAAAGTTATCTCCCGTTGTGAAGAGAAGAATCTGGTGCTTAACTGGAAAAAATGTCACTTCATGATTCGTGAGGGCATTGTTTTGGGAAGAGAAGAATCTGTGGAAGGACTTGAGGTGGACTATGCCAAGATCCACGTGATTGAAAATTTAAAACCGTACATCTATTTGAGAAGTGCACAGTGTCTTGGGGCATATGGGGTTCTATTGTTGTTTTATTAAGAATTTCTCTCAGATCATTCACCCTCTATGCAATCTACTTGAGAAGGAAGCTAAATTCAAATTCAATGTTGAGTGCTTGGAGGCTTTCACTACATTGAAATAAGCATTGACATCAGCTCCTATTATGTCTACTCCAGTTTGGGGAGAGCCTTTCGAAATTATGTGCGATGCCAGTGACTATGCTGTTGGTGCTGTGTTGTGGCAGAGACGTGACAGAATGTTCAAAGCTATCTATTATGCAAGCAAGATGATAGATGATGCACAAAAGAACTACGCTACTACTGAAAAAGAGTTGCTAGTTGTTGTCTTTGCATGTGACAAGCTCTGCGTGTATATTGTGGGTTCCCATGTCAAGGTCTTCATAGATCACACGGCAGTTCATCAACTCTTTACTAAGAAGGATGCGAAATCTTGTCTTATTAGATGGATCCTTTTACTTCAAGAATTTGATATTGAAATAATAGATAAAAAGGGTACAGACAATCTGGTAGCTAATTACCTATCTCGTTTACCTGGAACCCATGCTGATGATCCCATGCAGATTGTTGAAATATTTCCTGATGAGCAGCTTTTGACTATTCTAGACCAATCACAATGGTATGTTGATTTTGCTAACTACAGAGCTACAAGTAAAATCTTTCCAGATCTATCAAGTACCCAACTTAAGCGCTTCACGCATGAAGCCAAGTTTTATTTATAAGATGATCCTTTTCTCAATCGTCAATGTGCTAATAAAATCATTCGTCCTTGCATCCCTGAAGATGAGATTCAGAAAGTTCTTTATGATTGTCATTCCTCTCCATATAGTGGCCATCATAGTCGTTATAGGACTGCCCGACGTGTTCTTGAGAGTGGGTTTTATTGGCCAACCATGCTTAAAGATGTTTATCAATTTGTGAAGACATGTGAAGCATGCCAAAAACAAGGTAATATCTCAAAGAAAAATGAGATGCCTCTGAATGCCTTTGTAGAAGTTGAATTATTTGATGTATGGGGCATTGATTTCATGGGATCCTTTCCACCATCTGATGGGAAGCAATATATATTATTGGTTGTTGATTATGTCAAAATGGGTAGAAGCTATAGCTACAACAACAAATGACACGTAGTTCTCAAATTCTTAGCTCGCAACATCTTCTCGAGATTTGGCACATTTAGAGCTATTGTGAACGATAAAGGTGTGCACTTCTGTAACTGCTTATTTAATAACCTTCTTACTAAATATGGTGTGCGACACAAAGTAGCTTTGCCTTATCATCCTCAAACTAATGGGCAAGCTGAAGTTTGGAATCGAGAGATTAAAACTATCCTTCAGAAGACAGTGGGCACAAATCGTAAGGATTGGGCAGTTAAACATGATGATACACTATGGGCATACAGGACTACATTTAAGATTCCTATTGGCATGTCCCCTTATCAGCTCGTGTATGGGAAATCATGTCATCTACCATATGAGCTGGAGCACTATGCTTATTGGGCAACGAAAAAAGTTAAACTATGATTCTCAAGCATGTGGTGAGAATAGATTACTACAAATTATGGAGTTAGATGAATTCAGGCAAAACACTTTTGAGAATAACCATATCTATAAAGAAAGAACCACGAAATGGCATGATCAGATGATCCAAAAGAAAGAATTTCAACTTGGCCAACAAGTTCTCTTGTTCAAGTCATGCTTGCGGTTATTCCATGGGAAGCTTAAGTTTCGTTGGTCTAACCCATTTCTTGTCGCACAAGTTTTTCCCTACAGAGCCGTAGAACTGCAAAGCTTAGTAGATGGATATCATTTTAAAGCCAATGGTCAAAGATTGAAGATCTTTTATGGTGAATCCTAACAGAATGAGGATATTATGAAGCTGAAAGATTAATATTTCGTATCCACGTCGAGCTAACGACGTTAAACATAGTGCCTAGTGGGAGGCAACCCACTAATTTTATTTTTCTTTTATTTTCATTTATTTAGATAGAATTTATTTTAATTTCTTAGGTATGCATGCATGGTAATTTATTAAAAAAATTCATGCATTTTAGTTAATTCTTATCTAATACTTGTATTCTTTTTGCCACAAGCAGGTTTTTTGAGCACTCTACCATACTATCCTCCCTGTGAGTGTCAAAGTAAAGTGTGCTCTTGAGGACAAGCACAATTTAAGTTTGGGGGTGCACGTTGAAGAAATTTTTCTTCAATTTCATTTCAGGTTTATTTTTTTCTTTATATTTACATATTTTGTGTGCATTAATGCTTCTAAACTGCATATATTTATGGGCATATCACATACATAGCTATTGAAATTAGATATTAAGATAATTTATTTAGTATTAATACATGAGCACATTAGTTTAGGACATGAGCATATAGAGCATATAGATGTCACTTAGGCTAGATCCATGCCATATTTTTGAAAACTTTCACTAAGTAACTTATGAAATTGAAAATTCCTCTAGTGTGATGAGACAAAGAACTAGGGTACTTTCAAATAGTCTGTGTGTTTGGTTTGTTTAAAATTTGACCTTAATAGATCTCTGTAGTCTTAGGTAGATTAAGAATCTGAAAACTAAGGAAAGTGAGGAATAGAAACCAAACCACAAGTAGAGAGAATTTTTCACAGACTCTTAAAATAATCAAATCTGTCTTAAACACTATTTGGGAATGACTATAGGAGGGAAATGAAGTAGGCCATTATTGTTTAATTCCTAGCCTAAAGGCCAATCCCAGGATTTATAATCCTTTGTAGCCAATTTTAAGCCTTAAAGCATGTTTTCTTGTTATGAACCTAAACATTATATATATAAACACTCTATCCTTTTATGAATATCTCAATTGGACCTATTTGTGTGCACTCATAATTTTAATACTGCCTATTTTGATTGTGTGAAAGAAGGAGGCGATGCAAACATTGAAATATATATATGTTTTTAGTTTTTGTTTATGTTTTTTATTTTATTTAGTAAAAAAAAAGAAAAAAAAAGAAAAAAGAGTATATTTATTTCTTTAGTATTTCAATATTGTCAATGATAGGCGAACTTTCGATTTTTGTATGAGTGTACATGTGGGTACAATTTGGAGTTCACAGGATGAAATAAGTTTGGGGGAGCTATGAAGATAAGGTTGTGAGCATGAACAAAGAAAAACAAAAGATTGAACAAAAAGGATAAGCTATATAGAGAAAATCAAACAAACTAGGTTGGTATTATTGCTATGAGTGTACACTTGAGTCAAGTTTAAATTCCTATTACACTTGTACCTTAAGCCAAACCATAATACAACCTAAAAGAAAGGCCACTGATCCTGACTATAGTTTGACTTAATTAGAAGATAAAAAGAGGAGAAAATTGAGATCGTCTGTGTACTTAGGTATTAGGAAAGGATTTCTGTGAGTAGGATGGTGCCTACAAATTACCTACAAAGTCTAGAAGGATTGAGATACTAACAGATGAAAGGGTAAAGTTGAGAAAGAATAGAGGATGAACATAAAATCTAGACAACCTGAATGACCCTAAGGAAGTGTTAATAAGTCATAAACTATATGAATGCAAGATTGAGGTTACAATGATGAGTGAAAAAGAATTTAATTCTATATGGTATGGTATGTCCATTTAGATTAGAGTCATTGTTCGGGATGAATAATAGTCTAAGTTTGGGGGTATTTGTTAGTTGCATTGCATATTAACATTATTATATATATTTTACATATGTTTTGCATGAGTTTAGGTAGGAAATATGACATAATTACTAATAATTAGATGCATGGTCAATTATATTCATATTATTATTTATACATTTAGAATTTTTTAATATAGTTTTTTATATATTTAATTATATTTTCGATTTAATGCCTGAGAACAGGTTTAAAATAATTAGAAACATGTATTATGGCAGGTCATGGCCCATTCAAAAGCCCAAGCAAAGCCCATCCAATGCATTCAATAAGGCCCAAGTTTCCTCCAAAATCACAAGAAAATGGGGCATGATTTATGCACAAAAGAGAGAATGGCAAAATCATAATTTGATGGAAGATGCATGGGCCGACTGTCACAAATATGGGACGTGAATTAGTGTGAGAAAATTGCAATGGAAAAGATGGTAAATAGAAGAAAAGAAGCATGGCTCCAATATCACAATTTTGGGGTCAAGATCCGTGCTCAATTTGTGATGGCATGAGATTATAAATAAGTGTAAAAGTAAGCGCACATGAGAGGAGCATTAAGATGAGTGGTAAAATGATGGAAAGGGGCATGAGAAATAAAACAAAATCAGTGGGCAAAGATTGTAAATAATGTGAAGTTCTAATTGGGTTGATTGTCAAATAGAGAGTTAGAATTGGATTATGTGATTAGCATTGCAATTTAAGTGAAACATGAATCCTTATATAAGTAGAATTACATTTAGAGTATAACCACATTAATATATGCCTATATAAAGGCACATGTGGCGAGAGTTCATTATTGGAGGTTTTTGAAGCTTTTATGGCAAGAAGACAAAGAATTGAAGAACATAGTTGAAGAAGAAGAATTGAAGAAATTTTAGTATGATCTTTATTTTATTCAATTTTTTTATTTGTAATTTGTTTAATATGTCTAGCTAAATATTTTCATTTCTAGGATATAATTTAGATTGTAAGAACTTTTAATTTTTATTTTGATTAATTTATTTTGAGGTATTGTTTTATATTCTGTGCGCTTAATGCTTTTTATTGATTGATCACCTATAAATTGAATTTAGATTATTGAATTAACTTAGGAGATAGGTTCAATAATTGGATAATCAGAATATAAACCTATCTGAATTAATTGACTGGGAGGTTGTTAATTATGTAGAAGGTTGTACATGATTAATTTTTTTTATGAATTAGTTTATTAACTGTACACCTCGGGATGGGGTATTAGGCAATTTAACTGATAGGATCAAAGCGCCTCGGGAGAGGGTATAGATTATTTGTGCTATAACCTAAAGGACAAAATTTAGATTAATTGAAATAAATATTAAAAGTGAATACATGATATTTTACTATCCTAATTTTAATTCATATATTTTTCAATTTAATATTTACTTGCTTTCAATTTGATTTTAAATTTAATTTAAGTTTTTAATATTTAATTTAATTTTAAGCCTTAATAAAATTATGATTATAATTAGATTGGGATTTAAGATATTAACCACAAACCGTTCCCAGAGGACGATAATCCGATATTTACCAAGTATATTACTCATGCGATCCTGTACACATGCAGTAATCCCTCAACAGTAACACCTAAAAAGTTAAAACATTCTCATCTATCACTTCCATTACAAGTGTAGAAAATTTTCTTCGCATTACATTAGATAGGTTCATCCACTAGTCAATCATGTATGTATCTCTTTTTTCCAAGTTCAGAATTATAGGAACCATAGATAATAGTCTAATTCCAAGATCATATATCTATTAATATAATATTAATAGGAATGGTAGTTATTGTCACTACGATTGTGTGTTCTAATTCTATTTTAGTTTACAAAAACAAAAGATGCTGATAAATAGGTGCTAACTATAAGAGAGAGATGAAAACTTTTTCATTTGCCTGGAAGTGAGATTTTCGTTGCCCTGCTCTTTGTAGAACAGGATTATAATATTTATGAGGAAGACAACATGATAAATTTGAAATTCCATAGGTGCTGCTAGTGTTTGCTTGTTTTACTTGATTCATTTGATTTAGTTCCTAGTTATATGAAAAAGTTCCCAATGATTTAAGTTTAAGAAAATTGATTGGCAATGAAATCTTTTTTCAATTGTATTGGAATTTGGAATGTATTGTGATTCAATATAAATGAAAGGGCCTTGCAGTTTGTATTGTAGTTTTCACTCCACTCAATGCAACATTGCTCATAAAATTTAATACCTCTTATTTTGTACAATTGTTCTAATGAAGTTGTAGATTAGAGATTGTTGTGGCAATGCCTAAGGTAAGCAACTCATTAACTTCTACCTAGTGTTTTCTCCCATTCTTATTTGTAAAATTTTCATTAACCATATGCACAAACAAGTTTCAAGAAGTTCTATCTACTCTCTAGGTTTAATCCAATAAAAACTCATGTACGAAATTCTATAAGCTAATTAGGATAAACCCCACAATAGAATTTCTCATACATCTTGCTCTATCTTGAAATGATTTCATATCTGTACCTCTGCACATTAGACAATGACCAAACTATTTTGATAACTTTTAATATGTCTTTCAACCTTTGATTGAAATAAAGGTATAAAATTTATAGAAAAAAAGTAAAAAAAAAGAAAGAAAAAATTGGCTTATAATACAATTGGAGGTCGGATTTAAAATTGAATAAAAAGTTAAATAGAGTTATTAAATGCCACAAAAAGTTTTAATCTTTAATTTTAATAAGCAAGCTTATTAGAATACTTTAGATTTCATATCTAGCTTGATTGAGGACTAGTCTTGTACTTTGAAGGGTGCACGTGTGCTATCATCTATGGTGAACCATAAATCATAGGTTCAGACATGAAAATAATGCCATAACCATAAATCACAGGCTCAGATATGAAAATAAGTACACTCAACTGTTATGGAAAAAAAGAAAAAAAAGACAAAAGTATAGAGAGAAAAATGACAAAAAAATCTCTCTATGGTCTATTGGAAAAAAAAATATATAGCTTCTAGCTTTTTATTTTGTGTGGTAATGGTGCATGAATGTTTGCGTTCTTGATTCAAGGTTACATCACTTGTTTGCAAAACATAAACCCAGCATGCACAAACTTTGTGATGAATAGCTTTTCACCATGCTTGAACTACATCACTCAAGGTGGCAGCAATAGTACTAATGGGTCATTATCATCACCCACAGCATATTGTTGCACTTCTCTTCAGTCACTCACAAGTGCTAGCATGGATTGTGCTTGTCTCATATTCACTGGGAATATGCCTTTCCTTTGTGCCCATTAACAAAACATTAGCAATCATGCTCCCTCGTGCTTGCAACATGAGTAAAGTTAATGTCCAGTACAAAGTGTTTATCTAATAATATCTTTGTAGCATACTTGTTTTACTTTATATTTTTGATTTGTGAATTTAATTACCATGTTTAATTAATTTGTTGCCGCTTCAATTGCTCTTGTTCCAGCACCATGTACCATTTTAACACATATATTTTAATATTTCTTTCTTTCTTTCTTTATTTTTTAATATTTCGACTACTAATTCAACATGTTTGGTCCTTATTGGCAGGTCCTACAATGTCATTTGGGCCAGCTTATTCTCTTACTATTGCTACTAGAGGTCATGGTTTGACTATATTACTTATCCTAATAAATTTTAATGCCTTGTTTGGTAAAGCTTTTCTGTTGTTTGTTAGTCAATTTTCAAATAAAATTTGCATGGACGTTTGGGATACATATGGGCCAAATGGATTGAGAATTTTAGAGCAGAATTGATAATTTGCTACTAAAGGTCCTGGTTTAACTCCATATTTTAAACTAGGTTACATCACTTGTTTTAAATTTTCCAGTTCTAGTTCTAGTTCTAGTTATGTCTATATCAAGTATGTACTAGCTGGAGAATTCTTCTATTTTGTATGACTTCTATGTACTCATGTAGTTTCTTCTTTGGGTTTTTTCTATCTATATATGTATTTCGTACACAAATATTAATGGTGTTTATCTTGCTTGTACAGAGAAAATTACTACCTAGAAGATAACTGTGCACCCAAAACTTAAGCTTGAAGAAGCATATATGAGTGCTCTCACTACATATGTATAACTCATTTGGTTTCATAAATTAAAGGATAATAGATATCTTGCATTACACATTTGAGCTTCAATAAATTTTTGAAACACTTTTGTCCTTTTGCTTTCTTTTTTATTTCTTTCTTTATTTATTTTATATATGATGAGATTTTACATGACATGCATATAGCTAGAAACACACCCTTTAATTTGTTGTTTTGCTTTTGATTTGCTAAGTGATCATACGTATTGGCGGTATGCCTAAGAATTATATATATTTTGCACTGTGCTATCTTATATGCTATACATTAATTTTATCCATGAGAATAGCCATGGGTGATGCATGTGCACAAGTTGTAGACAAGAAGAAGAAGAAGAAAGATGTTAAAGGTTAGTGACAATTGACAAATGATCATTTCAAGATGTGATTTAAAATCAATGCTTGTCTTGAATGTTCGGTTGGCTCTTTTAATTTTTGGATAGTGCCCACACTATTTTCTTTTTCTTTATGTTGTATTTTGATGGAAGTGTTTGAATGTATGTGTAGTTCTTGTATTGCGAATTCTGTGGAAGGTGAATCTCATTGTCCGTTCTATAAATCACATTTTGATAATAGAGCTAATCAAAATTTATTTTTATGTTGCTAAACTTGAGAGAATTGAGTACTTTTATGTAGATGCAAGGCATGTCGCTATTCTAGAAAACTCTTCTCAGAGAAGCAGTGGAGGAATTAAGTAAGAAAGAACTAATGACATAATTATTTTTCTCATGAAGATGCACAAAGTACTTGCTTTTTTAGTTTTTTAACTATATGTAGCTCCACCTGCAACTACCTTAAACAACTGAATTGGTTTAAAATATAATTTTTTGCTGATTAAAGGGCAGAATAGGTGGATCATTTGGTGCTAATTGCAAACTTGATTGTATCTGACAGGTTTTCTACTTCGCAATCTTCTTCAACAAATTCCTACAGGCAAAATTTCTTTTCAAATTCAATTGTTACATTATTTGTAATGAGAGAGCTTATTCAATTTTTAACTTTTTAATGAGAGAATTAAGTACAGTTGCAGCTCTATATACCAAAATTTCAATTGTGTAAAAATCTAGTCTTTCTAGCATTAGTTTTATATTGTGAAGAGTTAAAACCCATTCATTTTTTATAGTGAGAAAATATTTGGATCCAATATATTTTATGTTATAGGTTTAGTTGCATCATGAAGAATGGTTTTTATTCAATCTTTATCTAATTTCATAATTTAAATCTCACAGAATAACAATTAATCTTATAAGAATTTTTATGTCAGCTAATTGTTGTCATAAATAAATATTTTTTTTGTGGCAGTTTTGACATGTCACAAATAATTGTGACAAAATAAGAGCTGCCACAAAAGTTGTCACAAATAGTTTTTTGGTACGATAAAAGTTGTCACAAATATTGTCACAAAACTTTTCGTAGCAGGATGGGTGTCACAAAAGTATTTGTGATAGCTCTTTTCATGGCACATTCTAAGCTATCACATAGTTGCCACAAAATTTTTTTTGTGGTAGCAAATAAGCTTTTGTAACAATTTTATAGCTGCCACAAAATGTGTATTTTCTTGTAGTGTTAATGAATTAGGATCTTCTAGAATTTTTGGATGCAAACTTATTTGCTAATAATTCAATTATTTAAAAAAAATAGAAAAAGGAGTAAAAAGAAGGTAGAAAGAGGTGAGCACAATTCATTTAAAAAAAAAATAAAATAGGGTACCACTAATAAATAGATGATTACAAATTGATCTACTCTAAATTTATGAATGTTTAATGAAATTGCTTTACATGAGCTAATTTCATAAATTTATATTTCAACCATTTCACGTGAAGTTAACAATCTAATTCTTTTCAAGCAATAAGTAAGTTTTTCTCAATCTTAAATAAATATAAAATTATGATAATTTATACAATTTATATTTGGACCTTTTATGCCTTTTGTTATTGTACTTACTTCTTTAATATTTTGAATTACTATTTATTTTCCATTGCTGGTCAAATTTTGCATTGGGTTCAACCTTTTCTCAAGCTACTAAGATGAGTATCAAAATTGTTGATGCCCTTATTGTCGAAAAGTTAACAGAGGACCCTTTGCCAAAGCATGGGAGAAAAAGAGGAAGAACTCTACACAAAAGTTGATGTAAATGAATGTGTTACATATGATGTTGCAAAGAATGTCTAATATGATGATGGATCAATAGTAAACATTGCAAACCATGCCCCTAGCTTTACATTTAAAAAATAAAATTAAAGTGGGAACATGCATACCTCGACACATTCCATAAAGATAACGAGTTATTGTCTTATCAATAGAAATCCTTGTGGACTTTGATCTCTCAGCTTCAGAGGCTAATATGGTAGATGAGAACTGAAATTACTTCTCGTAAACCTTGAAAATAGTTGTCCTCATGTCCCTCAAATGCATCTTGGGTCAAGGAGCAGGAAAGGGATCAAGAATTTAGCCCTTTCTCATGTTTGAAACATCAACAACGACATCAAGGAATGGAAAAGTCATGTGAAGGAACTACAATGGCTTGGTTTTATTGATGCAAACTAATGGCTTGTTTGAGGACCAAGTTGCCTAAGTTGTATTGTAGGCCTTTTCCCTGGCCTTGAATTTGTTGATGTTGAACCTCCACTTAGCCGGCTTCTTTTTGGATGACATCCCCTTTTCCTCCTCTCGTGGTTGAGAAAAACCTCCAAAAGATGAAGAATAACTCACTAGCTCAACTTGAAATGACATGGTAAAAATGGACTAGAGGGTCTTATCAAAGAACAAGGTAAGGCAATGAATTAACTTAATTCTAAATAGGTAAGTAGTATCAAAATGAGCCTTTACTCCTTTTGTTGTTTTGGGGTTTGGTAGACCTTAATGGTCCTTAACAAGTTAAGGACTTGATTGCTTCTCCACCGAGAGAGAGAGATTCCCACTAAACTGCAAACAAAGCATAAACGTGTGGTCAGTATCAAAGACTTATGGAAATTAAAATACATTAAGTGCAGGAGGAGAGCGGTTCGCTTGGCATTTAGGTATTAGAATCAAGTGGGACTCAATCTTCCTCTGCCTAATCCCTTGACACAAAGGATCAATCATCTTTCCACCCTTTGGTTATTCTAGGGTTGTTAGTGATAATAATGGTTCTCTTATTTTGATAGCGCCAATTGTTGGCGTAGTGCTTCAAGGTGTAATGTGATACCATGGAATTTTAAACCAAATTAACAACAATTAACAGTAATTAATTAAGGTTTAAAATTGGCTAACTTAGTGACACACAAATTGAGACAATTAGAAAACTAATTTGAACACAAAACAATTTAATTAAGTAACAAAGATGGGTGTTGAAATCCTTAAAGCATTAAGGGGAATTATGAGGGAAACAAATACATGTACTGTGCATCACCACATGATGCAACAAGTTGCGTCATGCATAGTGGGTAGGTGAGCTACCTACTGCGTTGTGTGTGAGGAACCATATTTTTGATCCACAAAATTAATAGGTTCGATACATATATTCTCATGTATTCTTTTAAAAATTTTAATGAGGATAATTAATTTGTTCAATTTTTTAAATTTTTAATCATTAATTGAAGAAAATTAGATTAATTGAGAAATATAATTTTCGGAAGAGAATACCTTAATTATATTGAAAATGTAATTTTTAGGAGAAAATATGATTTTTTAGAGTGATTATTAAATTTTAGGAAATTTATTTGGATTTTTGAGGAAATATGGATTTTTGGGTTAATTATGAAATTTTTGAAAAGTAAATATACAAATGTTGGAATTGGTGGTATAATTGGAGATTTTGAAGAAATTTAGGTGCAATAAATAGGTTAAGCAATAATAATAATAATAGCGAGCAAAAAAAATCATAAAAAAGGGATGGTTTGGCCGCACGAGCAGTGAGGCCTGTGCGAGCCAAAAATTTGCAGTATTAGCTCACAGGCACGTGCGGGCTGAAATCGCCGCACGGGCTCACAGGCCTGTGTGGGCCAAAATTGTCGCATGGGCTTGTGAGCCCATGCGGGTCGAGCTGGGGGCGCAAGCCTCGAGCTCGTGCCAACTAGTCCAGGCGCTTAAGCACTTGGGCGTGGCACGGGGTCGGCTTGAGCACATGGGCTACCCACTCACCCCTCTTCCTTTCCCCTTCCCCTTTTCTTCTTCATTTTTCCATCGGATTTTGTAGAAGATACAACTTAAAACCATGTTCGTCCATGGTTTTGAGCCATGGTTTTGGCCATCCAATCAGCCTTCTGACAAGGCTAATGGGCAAGGACAACAAGGCGCCTTGCATGACAACTCATGAGCCACATGGATAGCCATGTGGCACTCCATGTTTTCATGCAAGAGTGCTCCAACATGCAATAAAAATGCAATTTTTGAGCAGATTTTCCAATTGAACAAGCTTCCTTCAACAGCTTGCATCTCCTTCATTTTGAATTGGTTTTCCATGATATTGAAGTCTTTTGAAAGCTCTTACTTTCCTCTATAACACTGTGCAAACCCTTTTTCAAATTGCAAGGCCATAAGAGAGGAAAACAACCATAAAGGTGGGGTACTCAACATAGCTAGGAGCTAGAAACTACAAAAATTGTGTTGATCCAACTTTCAATGGGTTGGTTTCTAACCCATCCAAAGTCTATTTTTGAGGTACGATGTAATACCCCAAAATTTTGAAATGCATACACATCGAAAATGAATTTTTAAAAATTATGAAATAAATGTAAAAATATGTGAAACCATGTTTTAAATGTTTGTATTAATGTTTGATAAAAAAAAGTTAGTATCATGTCTTGGAATTTGGAGAAAAAAACTCAGAGAAAATGTTGAAAAATTATTTTTGTACTGGCGACCTAGGTACCGCGATCATTGGCAACCGAGGTAATCAGCGACCGCGGTAATCAGATGAAAAATCCAAACAAAAAGAAAATATCTAGTGATCGCAGTTCATAAAGTGCCGACCGCCGTAATTATACAATATTTAATGTTTTTCTAGCCCTAATGACGTCATTTCACCCCCAGGTCTCCCCAAATCATCCCAGAGTTTCAGAGAGATGATCCAGAGCTGATTCAAAGAGGATCTAAAAGTTTAAGGTAGGAATCTGAACCTCTTAATCATTTCAGTTTAAGATCTGTATATTCATTCAGATTCAGTATTCAAAAATGAGGGTCTGAGGGTTTTTGATGTATAAGATGATCCGAAACCAAATAAGCTAGGATCTTCCTGCTAAACTGAGAGTTTATCAATTTAGAACTGAACTCTTAAAGTTTTAACTATTCAATTGCAGTTTTTGACAAACCCAGAAGAATTTCACCTATCTAGAGGATTTTTGAAGGTGCAAATCTTTTTATAGGTAATAAAACTCAATCCACTCATCTTTTGAGATAGTGACCATATTAAATATGTTCTATTTTGAATTTAGAAGGAAATGAATATAGTTTTGCATGTTGATGCCATGAAATAAGAAATGTGAATTTTTGGGAAAAACGTTTATTAGTAATTTGATATGAATAATCTAGATTGGACGTCTATGATGGTTGTTGATATAGTTTGAGGGTTTTGGAGATTCAGAGAATTGAATCTATAAATGTTGATTTCAGATTGACTATTGTTGAGTGTCGAGGAGCGGCGCAAGGGTTTATCTGGCATACACAGGTGGGTGGGACATCTTTGCTCATTAGTATTATGCGGGCTGAGGATATGAAACATGATGATTGTTTACATTCTTTTACTTAGTATCATGCTAGGAATGTGTGAACTAATTGGAATGGTTGCCATGACATCATAATGTCCAGTTATGTGCTTTCTAGAGTTATGGATTACTTAAATGTCTTTTGAATGATTTATATGATGTAATTTGCATAGGTTAATACATGTTATGTTATATGGTTTGAAAACCTTGCTTGAAAAACTAAAGAAGATTAATGGTTTATTAAAAACTCCACATACCGGGGCGATAGACGGTCCGCTGGTGCATCACTTAGATTATGATCAGGTATCACTAGGGAATCATCATGGGTATTCTCATACCGAGCCAAACTACGAGTGGCTGTGTGATCCTTGGATGTGGGAGATCATAATAGTTTCTATATGATTTCTATATCTTCATAGATCATGGTCCCAGAGGTAGACTTCTATTTGATAAAGATGTCGCACCTGATTGTGTCCATGACCACAAGGGGGATACCGAGTGTGGTTCACTCTTTCGGTTAATTCTTGACAGTGTTCAGACGAATCGACAAAAATAACCAATTAAGTGATTGAAACATCCTAATGTAATAAAACCGTATGCATGTTTTGTATGCTGGTCTGTATAATGCTAGTAATGTGTAGGATAGATCCACTGGGCTTTCGAGCTCACCCCATTTTTATCTTACAAGTATTCATGGGCCTAGCGCTTAATGAGGATTGGTCAAACCCTGGAGACTGGTGGAGAGTTTTTAGAGAGTTGTTTTATTTTGAACTCTATTTCAGTTTTATGTATTTTGATCATGGGCATGTTGCCTAGCTACTTATCATTTTGTGTAAATAGAACTATTTTATATATATTATGAAACACTGTTTGAAACTTTGGCCTGTGAGCTTATTATTTTGTTTATGTTATATGTTGAACGAATATTTCATGGTTTGAAATATTATGAATAAATAGTGATGCATTCAATGATTTCAGACGAATGTTTTGATATATGAAAGCTTCCGCAGGTACTTTGATTTTCTGTATTATTTCCTATGAAATTTCGGTGATATAATTTTGAATGCTATTTGAAAACATATTGAAAGTTTATTTGACAATGAATCTCGTGTAAGAGATTGTTTTGTTTTGAAACGAACAAAGAAAAGAAATTGTGAATAGAACAGAAATGGAAAAAGAATGAAATCACACGTCCCGACACTCCGACGAGCACACACATCGAGTTGTGATGCCGCGTGATGCTCGACTGTAGAGCTGCGAAAGGTCTGGCGCGGGGGCCGGTTTGTGACAAGTTGTGGTATCAGAGCCCAGTTAGTAGAATTATGGGGTTGAGATTGACACAGAATGAATTTGATTCTATCAGAACAAAATTTTTCACGAAAATGAAAATTTCAGCAGATTTGATTTTCACTGGAAAAGAATTTCTACAGGATTTGATTTTTGAAAAGTGGATAAAATGAGTAAAACCCATGTACTACGTTGATAGAAGTCTAGAAAAGATTTAGGTGATGTCAGCGTGCTCGAGTTACTAGTCGCAATAGGACGAAAGTACAGTGGCGGCCCTATAGGTTGAGCTTTACTTCGATAGTGGCCTTGCAAGTTGAGCTCCATTCAGGAAAGGTATAAAACATGGGAGCATTGGCATCACATAAGAAGTGAGATAGAGTTTGAACTTGATGATTCAATAGATGAATCAACTAGCCAAGTATTGAAACCCTAAGTCTAGGAAAAACCAGGTGTTGTTTTCATGGTACAGTAGATCTAAATAAAAGTTGTTAAGACACAAGGTAGAGACTATTAATGTGATAACACACACTTGTTTTGGTCAGGACTCAATTCAAGAAGATCCTGTATTTCTGATTTCTATGTAGTATGGGATGCATAGAGATTTAGAGGTATGGAGGATTCCTAGATTTGAAGAATGACGAACCATGTATGGTGAGTGATCGATTCTTGGGCAGAACTTGTACACACTGTATTCTACTGGTACGGGATAGTCACGTATGGTGGGTATTGTGTCAACCTTAAGGAGTGAGATACTTATGGAATTATAATGGGCAATGAACGAACTCTTTGGGAGAACTTGCATGCACTGTATTCTATTGTATGGGACAATCGCGTACGGTGAGTCTTACTTCATCCTTAGAGACTAGGATTTGGAATAAATGTACTAGTTGTAATGGAACGTGGATTCCATTATGTCAGCGTGCATTGTTGAATTGTTTGTTGGGTGTTTGTGTGTGATATATATAGTATACTATTTTGAGTATTGTTATCTAAATTCTTGTATCCAGAAACAAATAAAATACTGTCGACTTAGAACCATAAACTCTAGGCCATAGAGACAAATCAAAAACCTAAAGACATGAACTTAGAGTCACGGTAGCACGATAAACGCGAAGGGTATGGGTGGGTTTGAAATGAATGGGTATTATAAAAAATTCAAGGTATTTAAATTGAAGTAGAAATGCAGTATATCATTTTCAAATTGTTAAAATTTTTGCTTTAATATGAATAAACTTTTAGATACTGAAAGTAGAATTTTGAATTGTAGATAATGCTGAGAAGAAGAGGACGAGGTAGACCTCGTTAAGGCATGGTCAAGGAGGAAGCCAGTGATTAGCCAGCTCAAAGAGATGAGGGTGTTACGGGGACAACCATACCCACTGCTATTACTGTGTCACCAGATGTACTAGCAGATATGATACAGAGAGCAGTGGATCAGGCCATGATGAGCCTGTATCCAGTAGAGTCCTCACAGCTTCCAGTCCAACCTCCAGCACCCGTACAACTACCGACACCATCACCAGTATTGTCAAAGCCAGTGAGGGCTTAGCAGATCATGTGGTAGCAGATAGATTGTTCATTGAGATGGACAAGCACCTGACGGTGATGGGGTTGATAGGACTCAAGAGAGTAGCATTGGCAGTGCATCAGATGGTAGGGCCAACTTACCATTGGTGCCAGATGAACATGAGTGATCCCACCATCGACGAGTCAGTGATATCTTGGGATGAGTTCAAGACATTTTTTATGAGACTTTTTTCTCATCAGCACGGAGTGTTCAACTACGATCAGAGTTTGGTAGACTAACATAGAGGACCATGACAATCTTCGAGTATGAGTAGAAATTTACCGAGCTGTCTAAGTTTTGCCTGGAGGTGATTATGGATGAGCAGTGCAAAGCAGACAAATTTAGTGAGGGCCTGAGACTTGATATCAGGAAGTTGATCACACCGTTGAGACTAGCTACCTTCAGAGAGGCAGTTGTGAGGGCACAGTTTGTAAAGAGAGATCTGGAGTTCGAGCAGTCACTGAGGAGTAGACAGAAGATACCACATCCAAATCATACTTCAAGAGCCCCACAGTAGAGACAGGGTAGACAACAACCATCTAGAGCACCTACTACTCGTTATCAAACTCTAGCTACCAGACAGCAGTAGTAGTAGACTGCACCAGATCAGATGAACACTGAGCAGAAAGAGTTGGCTATGAGGCTAGGACTTTGTTTTGTATGCAGGCAGCCAGGACATGTAGCCAGGAGTTGTCCTACTAGGGCACCAACCTTAGCTCAGCAGCAGCCAATGCAGGGACAGATTATCCGTCCATAGTAGAGGCAGCAAACACGTTCTTAGACGTGGCATAGAGACCAGGTCAGACTGTATGCAACAGACACACAGACCACTCCCACTCTTGCAGTGGAAGGTAAATTTTTGTTGTTTGGTGTGGCTGTACATGTGTTGTTTGATTTTGGTGCCACAAAATATTTTATTTCTAAGGAGTTGTGAATAGATTGAGGGTGGTTACAAGCCCATTGGCTGTACCATTGGATGTGATCACGCCGATAGGCGAGACAGTGAGTTCGGGGAAGAATTGTGGAATTGAACTCAGATTCGGAGACCAAATGATTCTAGTTGATCTTTACTTACTCTATTTTGGTGGCTATGATGTGATATTGGGAATGGATTGGTTGACCCAATATCAGGCATAGATAGATTGCCAGAAGAAGAGAGTTACCATACGATTGCCATCTGGGGAGATATTGAGGATAGATGGGGATATGCAGAGGTTGCCTAGGAGCCCGATGCTAGCACTATTATATTCTATCAAACAAAAGGAGGACTTCAGCCAGTTGCTAGATGAGGATGCAGAAGGAACCATAGATAATCAAAGGATACCTGTGGTACGAGAATACATAGAGGTGTTTCTAGAGGATCTACCTGGGCTTCCACCGCATAGGTAGGTAGAGTTCAAGATTAAGTTGCATCTCGGCACCAACCCCATTGCTATTCCACTATATAGAATGGCACCCATGGAGTTGATTGAGCTAAATACTCAGTTGGATGAGCTTATTGAAAAGGGATTCATCAGACAGAGTGAGTCGCCATGGGGAACTCTGGTACTGTTCGTAAGGAAGAAAGATGGATCCATGAGACTGTGTATAGACTACCGAAAATTGAATCATGTCACTATCAAGAATAAATACCCACTATAGGATTGATAATCTCTTTGATCAGCTCAGTGGAACACAATATTTTTCCAAGATAGATTTGAGGTCAGGGTATCATCAACTATGGATCTGGGAGTCAAATATACAAAAGACAACTTTCAGGACGCGGTATGGCCACTTCGAGTTCATAGTCATGCCATTCAGCTTGACTAATGCTCCAGCTACATTCATGGATCTGATGAACAGAGTTTTTAGCCAGTCCCTTGATCAGTTTTTCATAGTATTTGTTGATGACATTCTAATATATTCCTGTTCAAAGGCTGAGCACACACAACATTTGCATACTGTTTTGGAGACCTTGAGGAAGAATGAGTTTTATGCAAACTTTAGTAAGTGTGAATTCTGGATGAAGTAGGTCAAGTTCCTTTTCCAAATTGTCTCAGTAGAGGGAATAGTAGCAAACCCCGAGAAAGTACTGGTAGTATCTGATTGGAAGCAACCCACGATAGTCATAGAGATTTGGACTTTCCTTGGGTTATCTAGATACTACCGTAGATTCATAAAAGATTTCTCCAAATTAGCGGGTTCGATCACAAAGTTAACTAGAAAGGATGAGAAATTCATTTGGAATGATCAATGTGAGCAGTCCTTTCAAGAGTTGAAGAAGCGGTTGACTACAGTACCAGCACTAATCACACCTACTCTTGGTATGAAATACACCCTATGTACTGAGGCATCAGTTAGAGGTCTGGGTGCAGTACTAATGCAGCAGGGATAGGCAGTGGCTTATGCTTCACAGTAGTTGAAGCCACATGAGCAGAATTACCCCACACACTATCTGGAGCTTGCAGCGATCGTGTTTACACTTAAGATTTGGAGGCATTATCTCTATGGTGAGAGTTTTGATCTCTATTCAGACCATAAGAGCCTCAAATATATATATACCCAGAAAGAATTGAATCTTCGATAGAGGAGATGGATTGAGTTCCTCAATGATTATAACTTTCAACTCCACTATCATCCCGGCAAGGTGAATGTTGTTGCCGATGCTCTTAGCAGAAAGTCCAACAGGAAGGATGAAGAAGTGGGATAGATGTATCAGTTGTTTAATATGTATAATCTGGGTATAGACACTGATGAGAGACAATCATATCTGTATGCAATTACTTGCCAGCCTGATATCTGTACGCAATTACTTGCCAGCCTGATATCTTATGCCAAATCAGAGATGAGCAGAGAACTAATAAGTGGATTATGGATCTGATTGAAGGCGTCAGACAGGGCAAGCGTACAAACTTTAGGCTTGATGCAAAGGGTGCACTCAGATTGGGGAATAGAATCTGCATGCTAAGTTCTGGATAGATGAAGGGAACCATACTACATGAGGCACGCCAAATGAAGTATACTATGCGTTCAGGTGGTGACAAAATGTATCAAAATCTGAAGACAACTTTCTGGTGGCGAGGGATGAAGAGAGACATAGCTAAGTATGTCTCTCGATGTTTGACTTGTCAGCAAGTAAAGGCCAAGCACAGAAAACCATCAAGACTATTGCAGCCACTTTCGATCCTAGAATGGAAGTGGTATAATATTGCGATGGATTTCGTTGGCGACCTGCCGAGAAGTCACAAGGGAGAAGACACCGTTTGGTTCATAGTAGATCGATTGACTAAGGTAGCACGTTTTCTACCTATTCGATCTACTAACACAGTTAGTAGACTGGGTGAGCTTTATGTTAGAAAGATTGTGCGGCTTCATGGTGTCCCTAGGACGATAGTGTCAAACAGAGATTCTAGATTTACATCTCAGTTCTGGCAGAGCTTACAAAAGGAATTGGGGAGCAGACTCACCATGAGCAAAGCCTTTCATCCGCAAACAGATGGGCACTCAGAAAAGATCAAATAGATAATGGAGGATATGCTGAGAGCATGTGCCATGGATTTCAAAGGTAATTGGAGCAAGCATCTACATCTAGCTAAGTTTGCCTATAGTAACAGCTATCGAGCAAGCATCAGGATGGCTCCATATGAGGCGCTCTACGACAAACCCTGTAGATCACCATCTTGTTGGGCAAATTTTGAGGATCAGGTACTCACTGGACCTGAGTTGATTGAGGAAATGAACCGACAGGTTAAGCAAATTCAAAAGAGGCTAACTACAACACAGAGTAGATAGAAGAGCTATGTTGACAGGAGGAGGAAACCTCTAGAGTTCTAGCCAAGTGATTGAGTATTCTTGAGAGTTAGTCCATAGAAAGGGATCCGACGGTTTAGAGTGAAGGGGAAGCTAGCCAGCGATAAATTGGTCCACTTGAGATCATTAAACGGGTCGGTGCATGCGCTTATGAGTTAGATTTGCCAAACAAATTGTCCTCAATACATAATGTGTTCCATGTATCGATGCTCCAAAAGTACGAGCCAGACCCTTCTCATGTTATACAGTGGGAGGATGTAGTACTTCGGGACGATGACACTTACGAGGAGTCAGCCATTGGAATTCTTGATCGTAAGGTACAGAATCTCAGGACTAAGGATATACCCTAGGTCAAGGTCCAATGGAGGCATCATTACCTAGAGGAGGCGACTTGGGAGTTAGAGAGCGAGATGCAAAGGAAGTACCCAGATCTCTTCACCAGGAGCACCAGACTGGACACATTACGCAAGTATTCTCTATTTACATTTCGAGGACAAAATTTCTTTTAAAGGGGGTAGATTGTAATACCCCAAAATTTTTAAATGCATACACATCGAAAATAAATTTTTAAAAATTATGAAATAAATGTAAAAATATGTGAAACCAAGTTTTAAATGTTTGTATTAATGTTTGATAAAAAAATAAAATAGTATCATGTATTGGAATTTGGAGAAAAAAAACTCGGAGAAAATGTTGAAGAATTATTTTTGTACTGGCGACCTAGGTAATCGATTAACACGGTCATTGGCGACCGAGGTAATCAGCGACCGCAGTAATCTGATGAAAAATCCAAAAGAAAGGGAAAAATCTAGTGATCGCGGTCCATAAAGTGTCGATCGCGATAATTACGTGATATTTAATGTTTTTCAAGCCCTAATTACGTCATTTCACCCCCAAATCTCCCCAAATCATCCCAGAGTTTCAGAGAGATGATCTAGAGCTAATTCAAGGAGGATCTAAAGGTCTGAGGTAGGAATTTGAACCTCTTAATCATTTCAGTTAAAGATCTATATATTCATTCAGATTCAGTATTCAAAAATGAGGGTTTGAGGGTTTTTGATGTATAAAACAATCCGGAACAAAATAAGCTCAGATATTCCTGCTAAATTGAGACTTTATCAATTTAGAACTGAATTCTAAAATTTTTAATTGTTCAATTGACATTTTTGACAGACCCAGAAGAATTTCACCTATCAAGACGATTTTTGAAGGTGCAAATCCTTTGATAAGTAATAAAACTCGATCCACTCATCTTTTGAAGTAGGGACTAGTATTAAATATATTATATTTTAAATTTGGAAGGAAATAAATATAGTTTTGCGTGTTGATGCGGTGAAATGAGAAATCTGAATTTTTGGGAAAAACCCTTTACTTGGAATTTTATATGAATGATCTAGATTGGATATCTGTGATGGTTGTTGATATAGTTTGAGGGTTTTGGAGATTTGAAGAATTGAATCTATAAATGTTGATTTCAGATTGACTAGTGGTGCGTGTCGAGGAACAGTGCAAGGATTTATTCGACATATGCAGGTGGGTGGGACTCCCTTGCTCATTAGTATTATGTGGGCTTAGGATATGAAACATGACGATCGTTTACATTCTTGTACTTAGTATCATGCTAGGAATGTGTGAACTAATTGGAATGGTTGCCATGACATCATGATGTCTGGTTATGTGCTTTCTAGAGTTATGGATTACTTAAATGTCTATTGAATGATTTATGTGATTTAATTTGCATAGGTTAGTATATGTTATGCTATAGGTTTGAAAACCTTGCTTGGAAAACTAAAGAAGATTAATGGTTTATTAAAAACTCCACGTACCAGGGTGATGGACGGTCCGCTGGTGCATCCCTTAGATTATGATCAGGGTGTAGCCAGGGTGTCATCGTGGGTATTCCCAACCCGAGCCAAACTGCGAGTGGCTGTGTGATCCTCGGATTTGGGAGATCATAGTAGTTTCTATATGATTTCTATATCTTCATGGATCGTGGTCCCAGAGGTAGACTTCTATTTGATAAAGATGTTGCACCTGGTTGTGCCTAGGACCACAAGGGGGATACCGAGGGTGGTTTACTCTTTACTCTTTCGGTTAGTTCCTGACAGTTTTAACCAATTAAGTGATTAAAACGCCCTAATGTAATGTTTTGTATGTTGGTCTGTATAATGCTAGTGATGTGTAGGAGAGATCCACTAGGCTTTCGAGCTCACCTCATTTTTATCTTATAGGTATTCATGGGCCTGGCACTTAGTGAGGATTGGTCAGACCCTGGAGACTAGTGGAGAGTTTTCAGAGAGTTGTTTTATTTTGAACTTTATTTTAGTTTTATGTATTTTGATCATGGGCATGTTGCCTAGCTGGTTATCATTTTGAGTAAATAGAGTTGTTTTATATATAATACGAAACACTGTTTGAAACTTTGGCCTGTGAACCTATTATTTTGTTTATGTTATATGTTGAGCAAATATTTCATGGTTTGAAATATTATGAATGAATAGTGATGCATTCAATTATTTCAGATGAATGTGTTGAGATTTGAAAGCTTCCGCAGGTACTTTGATTTTCTATATTATTTCCTATGAAAATATAAAATAATCAATCAAGAAATAAAATAAATGTTTTGATTATATATGTGTGTGTGTATGTGTGATGAAATCTTTGGGTTAAAAAAATATAACTAATTTTTAGATAAACGACAAGGATGAAAAATAAATATGTATTGTTAAAAATAAATAATAGTTTTTTCATTGAAACAGAGAATAGATTTTTAGAACTAATGATGTTTGAGTTGAATATAAGGGGTTCGTGAAATATTAGTATCAAAAGAAAAATAAAAATAAAATAATACAATGCTTGCATGCACGTCGACAACAAAAATATAAAATCAAATATTGGTTGATCGAAGTATTGGTGGATTAAAAAACCAAGATTTGTTTGAGAAAGGAAATTTAATATTGATTAATTGAAACAAAGAAAATGAAATCAACAAAAAAAACGAACCTAGAAGCTATGAGACGAAAATAGGGGAGAAAGAAGAAAAAAATCGCATTTATGTGATTTGGGACAAATTGATTGAAAAAAAAATTAGGGCGTTGTGGTTTGTGATGTGACGATCAAACAAAGGAATGAAGAAGAAAAAATTGCAGCTGGCCATGAATCACAAATAGAGGAGGAAAGAAGAAGAAACATGGATGGGGTTGTGGTTTGGGCGGATAGGAAAGAAGAAGAAGATCCCTGTTGCTGCTGCGTTTGGATCGAAATAAAGAAGAAGATTGAAGTTGTTGTGTGCGTTGCTGTTGAAGAATGATGAAAGAAGCAAAGGGGTTGCTACTGGTGCATTCTAGAGCTTGAAGATGAAGCTGAGCACGAGCTGAAACGAAGAAGAACAACAGCTGTGTGAGAAGAAGAAGAATGAAATGTTGCAGCTTTGATTTGGGTGTGAAGAAAGAATCTGAAGGTTGCTGTTGTGTTTTTGCTATTGCGTTTTGCTGTGCGCACGAAGGAGGGAACCCAACTGCGATCTACAATTACTGTATGAGGAAGGAGAAGAATGCACTATTGTGCGTTTGCTATGCGAAGAATGAGCTGGGTGTTCTGCTTTGCGATGACTCGCGAATAGAGAAGAAGAACGAAGAAGATGCACTATTGGTGCGTGAAGAAGGGGATTTTTATTCTTTGGGGCAGATTTGTGAAGGTGATGCCCTAGATTTCAACCCTTTTTGGCTGGATTGTCTTAGGCACGAAAATGATGAACAATGATGCCTTAGATTGGGTTTTTGCACAAAAAAGCTTCAAAAACAGAATTAGATCTTTAGTTGTTTGTTTGAGGGATTTTCGAAAGGGTTGTAGAGCATAAAGAAGTCAGATCCATGAAAAACGAGTTGCGAAAGGGTTTGAGGGTTTCGATGTTCGAAACCGTTTGGGGTTTTGGTGAGCATGTTTTTTCTAATGAATGCATCTATAACCATCTCTATTTTGCTAAAATCTGAAAATAGATCTTGGTATTTGGATTTTGCCATAGACTAGGGCATCAAAAACTTGTTTCGATGAGGAACGAAAAAGGATTTTCAATGTGGGTAGGTATAGGGCTTAATTTTCTTCCCTAAATATAGATTTAAATAGTTCTATTGCTAGTTTTGAATGATTAGAAATTATTTGGCGAATTGAAATAGATTTGGAGACTTGAAACTCCATTGGATAGGTTTTGGAGCAAAGTCCTAAATAATTTGGAAGGCATAAAAATATATTTTCTTTAATTGTGAGACTACATTTAGTCTTGAACGAATTATTTGGATTATACGACATAGAGAGAATAGGTTTGAATATTCGAGAATTTTTAGAGCAAAAAAAAATTTGGAAGTATTGGAACAATAGCTAGAGGTTTGATACTCTAAACCTATTTCTTTTAGAAGTAATGATATATGATGATGGTTATTTTCAGAATAGGTGTGAATGGAAATTGAAATTCTGATTTGGGGTTTGATGAAAATAATAATGTGGGAGAGGTTCTATTTTAGAATAAAGTAGATATAGGAGTTGGTCGTTTGGAAATCTTTTATCACAAGATTTTTGGTAGTTATAATTCTATTTCATTTATGAATGCTTTTATATTGTTATGGAATTTTTGGAATGCAAAGAACAGGTTGAATTAATTAGAAAGCTTTGAAGTAGAAAATAGTGAGTTTTGGAGCTTTTAGCTAAAAGGTTTGAATTTTAAATTCTTATTTCACTTTGGTATATTTTATTTGTGATAAATAAATTATTTGGTGGATGTTAGAATGTTGATATCGAAATTCAGGGGGTTGTGGAGATTCGGAGTTCAAAAATTAAATTCATTTAATACTTAGATGCGAATGTTGGAATGATCTTAGTCAGATAGAAATAATTATTTAAAAGCTATGAAAGTTCTTGAATGTCTTATTAGCTAGAAATTATTTTATTTAAATTTGAAAAGGGAGTAGGAACTTAGAAAGATGTGCTATAATGATTTTATTGTAGATTCATATTTTGAAACAAATCCGAGCAATGAATGGAGGAAAAGGAAATCCAAGAAAAATCTTAGGTGGGTAGGATTTCCTTGCTCACTTGTATTATATAGATTTTAAATTCAAAACATGTTCTTTGGTAGCTTTAGAAATTTTAGATGCATGTAAAAAATGTTGTTTGAATTTGATTGAAGTGATGTAATGATATCCTAATGTCCGATTAAACGCTTTCCATTATGCTTGATGATTGAAATGTTTGATATCATAATGTCTGGTTAAATGCTTCCTTTACAATTGATGATGGAAATGTTTTGAAACTACTAAATGTTTATTTTATCCACTATATTGTTCATGTTGTGTGGTGTGAAAATCAAACTGCTTGTGACACTAAAGAAGATTAAAGGATTATTAAGAATTATGCGTACCGGTGTGATGGACGAGCCTTAGTACCCTATAGTGCCTACTACATGGGTAGTGAAGGCGTATCATAGGTATCACTACCTAGGTGAGCCACCAACGAGGGCTGATTTGTCGTTGGAAGTTAGTATTCTACTGTAGAGTTTACTTCTTTCTTAAATTGTGGTTACAATGATATGCTAGGTGCATCATATTCCCGCTGATTTATCTTTGGAAGTTAGTATTCTACTGTAGAGTCTAATTCTTTCTTAGACTGTGATTACAATGGTATGAGGGGCGTATCATCTAGGATCATAGGTATGCAAGGTGTACCAGGTATGCAGGGCATTCCATATTGGATCGAAAGTATGCAAGGCATACCTATTAATATTGGATGTTCCCTTTCCCGGATCACAGGAGAATACCAAGAGTGGCTCTTCTAGTCTTAGATTACAACCAAAAAAATTGAATGGTTGAACAACTAATGTTTGAAAGTGTTTGCAATATTTTGAGTTTTGATCTGTATAATACGTGTGTTGTGTAGAAATGATCCACTGGGCTTTTGCGCTCACTCATTTTATATTTTTCAGGTGCCCATGGGAGTCATATACATTGATTTCACAGGTTTTTAAAGCCTTACATGAAGAACCTCTAGAGGATCAACTTTGTGTTAATTTGAAATGTTTTTTGATGTAATTATTAAACAAGACAAACACCTATTTTTGTTGTAACTCATATTTCTGTCTTTTATGTTATACTTTGGGACTTTGAGCAGGACTTTCATATTTTTGAGTACATACAAGATATTTCATTTCCATTATTTAGATTTTTTTGTTGCATAGAATTATTTAAACCGTTTATTTCATACATGCATCCAGGTGAAAAACAGGAAAGAGAAAGAAATTTTCACATTTGAGAGAGATTGTAGCAAGAGCACAAATGATAGAGTATGATGATTATATAAGTGCCTACTTTAGCCTATCTATGCCAAAACCTGAATTCAAAAGCTACACTTATTCACTACACAAACTGCCAAACTATATGCTATATGAGAACGAAAATGCCTAAACAACTCAAGTTCATCCCAAGAAAGAGCATACATCAGATTGTTGGTAAGCCTCTATATTCCTTTTATGGAAATTTCGTGTATGTCACACATGATACTTGGGTTAGAATATCATAGTTTCTATATTAAATCACGCCAGAGTTGTGAACTCATAGTTTTTCTTAGCATTAACTTAGAAAGAAGGCTACACTCACAATCTTTCCACTGAAAATAGGACACACATTACCCTAAAATAACTAATGAAAATTGAAGACATGATACCTCAAATTAAAAGGTGGTGACCAGTGTGGAACACTAGGAAAAAATTGAGTTGCATTAGTTTAGAAAACCATGGGCCACTTAGCTACTTGAAAAAAAAAACTTGAGAAATTTTAATGGATTCTTAGGGACTTCTTTCAAAGGAGCAACAACCTCACATCCTTTGTCATTACAATATGATAAATCTAGTGTGGGTTGATATATGTATCAGCTGTATCCATGAATCTAATGAATAAGATCTAGCTGAAGATCCTCTACGTAGGATCAGAGTGGTGCAGCAGAAACGAAATGGGTCATTGGAAATTGTAGATCGACTGACAAAGGTAGTTACTTCCTATCTATTCGATTTATAGACTTAGTAAGTAAACTATGGTATACTCTAGAAATAGTAGGATATGCCATTTGGATATTAACTTAATTCAAATTTCAAGGACAAAATTTTATTTAAGGGGGTAGGTTGTAATGTCTCGGAATCTAACGAACGTGCATACATCGCAATTAAAAATAAAAAAATATAAAATAATCAATCAAGAAATAAAATAAATGTTTTGATTATATGTGTGTGTGTGTGTGAGATGAAATCTTTGGGTTAAAAAAATATAAATAATTTTTTGATAAACGACAAGGATGAAAAATAAATATGTACTATTAAAAATAAATAATAGTTTTTTAATATGCACAGAGAATAGATTTTTAGAATTAATGATGTTTGAGTTGAATAGAAGGGGTTCACGAAATATTAGTATTGAAAGAAAAATAAAAATAAAATAACACGATGCTTGCGTGCATGTCGACAACAAAAATATAAAATCAAATATTGGTGGATTAAAAATCCAAGATTTGTTAGAGAAATGAAATTTAATATTGATTCATTGAAACAAAGAAAATGAAATCAACAAGAAAAAGAAGAACCTAAAAGCTATGAGACAAAAATAGGAGAGAAAGAAGAAAAAAATGGCACTTATGAGTTTTCCAATAAATCAATTGAAAAAACACTAGGGCGTTGTGGTTTGTGATGTGACAATCAAACGAAAGAATGAAGAAGAAAAAATTGTAGTTGGTCATAAATCACAAACAGAGGAGGAAAGAAGAAGAAACATGGATGGGGTTGTGGTTTGGGTGGACAGGAAAGAAGAAGAAACCAAAAATCTACTTTGAAGAAGAAGAAATCCATATTGTTGCTGTGTTTGGATCGAAACGAAGAAGAAGATTGAAGTTGTTGTGCGCGTTGTTGTTGAAGAATGACGAACAAAGCAAAGGGGTTATTTCTAGAGCATTCTAGAGCTTGAAGATGAAGCCAAATACGAAGCTGAAACGAATAACTAACAACAACTATGCGATTTGGGCATTGCTGCTATGCGTGTGAAAAAGAAGAACAAAGTGTTGCAGCTTCGATTTGGTGTGAAGAAAGAATCTGAAGGATGCTGGTGTGTTTTTGCTATTGCGTTCTATTGTGCTAGCGAAGGAGGGAACCCAACTACGATCTGCAGTTGTTGTGTGAGGAATGAGAAGAATGCACTGTCGTGCGTTTGCTAAGGGAAGAACTAATTGGGTGTTCTGTTATGCGATGACTTGCGAACAGAGAAGAAGAATGAAAAAGACGCACTACTAGTGCGTGAAGAAGGGGATTTTCATTCTTTGGGGCAGATTTGTGAAGGTGATGCCCTAGATTTCAGCCCTTTTTTGCTAGATTTTCTGGGCACGAAAATGATAAACAATGATGCCCTAGATTGGAGTTTTTGCACAAAAAAGCTTTAAAAATAGAAATCAGATCTTCAATTGTTTGTTTGAGGGATTTTCGAAAGGGTTGTAGATAATAAAGAAATTAGATCTGTAAAGAACGAGTTATGAAAGGGTTCAAGGGTTTTGACGTTCGAAACCATTTGGGGTTTTGGTGAGCACATTTTCTCTAATGAATGCAACTTTTACCATCTTTATTTTGCTGAAATCTAAAAACAGATCTTGGTATTTGGATTTTGCATCAGACTATGGCATCGAAAACTTATTTCGACGAGGAACGAAAAGGGATTTTCAGCGCGGGAAGTATAGAGGTTAATTTTCTTCCCTAAATACAAATTTAAATAGTTATATTGCTAGTTTTGAATGATTAGAAATTATTTGGCAAATTGAAATAGATTTGAAGACTTGAAACTCCGTTGGACAGGTTTTGGAGCAAAGTCCTTAATAATTTGGAAGGTATAAAAATATATTTTCTTTAATTGTGAGACTATAGTTAGTCTTGAACGAATTATTTAAATTATACGACATACAAAGAATAGGTTTGAATACTCGAGAATTTTCGGAGCAAAAAAAATTGGAAGTTTTGGAACGATAGCTGGTGGGTTGATACTCTAAACCTATTTCTTTTAGAAGTAATGATGTGTAACACCCCAACCCCCGCGTTCTTTGATTTGAGAGTTGGACATAACCACCATTCTTCTGACGGAGGTGGACTTAACCAATTGGCGGCGTAAGTCATGTTACTTTACAAGTGACACACACTTGACTTTCTATTTTTCAATACCACATGCCTTAGAATAAATTCAATAGTACAAATTCACATTTAATAAAATCAAGGCAATTA
>JAJIYU010001389.1:0-36398 GCA_030144865.1 Tinospora cordifolia | reverse complement strand
AATTTCGTATTTCTGTATAATCATGTATTTCTCATTTATAATTCATTAATTTATACAGAAAAATACATATCGAACCCGTCGACTAAATGTCCAAAAATACGGGTCGTTACATACACTAATCGAGATATGTTGTTCATCCTGGCACCAATAAGATGTACCAAGATGTTAAACGAACATATTGGTGGCTCAGGATGAAATGGGACATAACAGTCTTCATTCAGATATGTGACACGTGCCAGTAGGTCAAGGCTGAGCACCAGAGACCCGGTGTATCCTTATAGCCTTTGTTTATACCAAAGTAGAAATGGGAGCACATCACAATGGACTTCGTTACAGGACTACCCCGTACATAGCAGGGATATGATGCTATTTGGATAGTTGTGGACCGTTTGACGAAGTCTGCCCACTTTCTTCCTATGCATACCAAGGATTTAGTGGAGTGATTGAGCCGACTTTATATTAGAGAGATTATGAGACTCCATGGGATTCCCTATCCATTGTGTCTGAAAGAGACGCAAGGTTCACGTCTCAATTTTGGCATGCATTGCAGACTCAGATGGGGATGAGGGTGAACCTTAGTACAACATTCCATCCATAGACTGATGGCCAATCTAAGCGTGTAATTCAGATCCTAGAAGATATGGTATGATCTTGCATTTTGGATTTTGGTGGTAGCTGGGAGGATCACTTAGCCTTGTGCAAGTTTGCTTATAATAACAGCTATTAGTCGAGCATTGGGATGGCACCGTTTGAGGCATTCTATGGTCGACGACCATGCAGGTCTCCCCCCTACTGGGCTGAGACAGGTGACAGAGCAGTCTTAGGCCCTGCCTTCATACAGGATCAAAATGAAAAGATACAGAGGATTAGACAGAATATGAAAGTCGCTTAGGACCGACAGAAGAGCTATGCGGATAACCGGAGAAGGGTCCTTGAGTTTGATGTTGGTGACCATGTCCTCCTCCGCATTTTGCCTCGCAAGGGGCAGACACGCTTTAGGATTTCAAGGAAGCTCGCACCGAGATATATTAAGCCTTTTGAGATCTTTGAGAGGACAGGCCCCATTGCTTATTGGCTAGTGTTACTGCCACAGCTATCGGGTGTGCATAATGTATTTCATGTTTCTATACTGAAGAAATATTACCCCGATCTCTTGCATGTTATTGATTGGAGGTACATTGAGCTACGAGAGGACTGTATATTTGATGAAATTACTGCGGCCATCATAGATCGAGCTGTGAAGAGGTTGTGCAACAAGGAGATACCGATGGTACGAGTGCACTAGTAATTCCATAGTGCTGAGCAGGATACATGGGAGACTGAGGATTTTATGATCCGACACTACCCTGAGCTGATGAGTGTTGCTCCTTGACTTCCATTATCTGTATCATTGTAAATTTTCAGGACGAAATTTCTTATAAGGAGGGGAGGTTGTGACAACCCATGTTTAAATACACACAAAAATTATGGGGTCTGATATGTGTATTTTCAGGAGTTTTAATGGAAATATATTAATTTATCTCAATTTTAAGTTATTTGTTGAAGAAAATGAGAATAATGGGAAAAAATATAATTTTGAGGAGAAAATATATGAAATTATATGAAAAATGTAATTTCTAGAGAGAAATGGTTTTTGGGATTTATTATTGAATTTTCAGAATAATTATAAAATTTTTAGAGTAATTAATAAAATTTTTGGGAGAAAAATGTATTTATTGGTGGACTATTCAATTTTTTTAAAAATAATTGTATAATTAATGGAAATGATGTACAATTGAAAGATTTTGATGAGAAATGATGAATTAATAATTTTAGAAAAAATAGTATATATATATGGGTATTATATACGAAAAAGAGGAGGAGAAAATTGAATAAAAAAGGGGAAAGGGACCGAATTTTCAGTGCACGAGCCATGAGACCCGTGCGGGCCAAAAACTCGGTTGGGCCCCCAGGCCCAATTCGGGCCACGCCAAGCCCGTGCAAAATCAGCCCATGGCACGTGGGCTGGCCTATTTGCTGGGCGGCCCACGCGCCAAACCAGATCGTCTCCCCCCTTTTCTAATTTCTTTTTTACGATTTTTGTCATTTTTTTGGATATTTCAGCTAGAAAACCATGGCTGCTCATGGTTTTGAAGCCATGGTTTTGCCATCAAATCTCAGCCTCCTAATGTGGCCAATGAGTAGTGCTAACTGGTCATCCTGCATGGAAGCTCAAGGGCCACATAACACCTTGTTTTGCCATGCAAACACCTCCTCTATGCAACAAAACCACCACTTGAGCAAGAGTTTTCTGGTTTTCGGCCCCTCCCACTCACATTCCAAAGCTTGTAACTTCTTCATATCTCATCTGTTTTCTCTAAAATTTGGTTCATTTCAAAGCTCTTACAACCCTCTCAAAAAGTCCCAAGCCCCTTTTCCCAAGTGCACAACCACCTGAAACAAAAACAACCAAGAAAAAGGTTGTTTGCCATGTTTCAAACCCAAAAAACAGAAAAAACCATGTTGAATCAGTCTTTGGAGTGTTGATTCCTAGGCCATTTCAAGACCGTTCTAGAGGTAAAACCCCTTCTCTTCTTCCTTGTTACATGTAGTTCAATGTTCAAGTGATAGAATTTAGAATCTGAGGTCCTAGCTATGTTTTATAAGGTGATGAAGTTGACTGTCTGATCAACTGTTTCAACAGTTTCTACAAAAATTTGACTTTGGGACCGAATTTGAAGCAGCGTTTGGAATACCTAGAAGAGTCCGTTTGGACTAAGATCAGAGGTCTTTTGAACCTTGTACTTGGAACTATAAAATGGTAAAAACCTTGAACCATAAGCCTCTGTAGTTTAGATTTTACATGCTTGCAAACATATCTTGTTAATTAAGTATTATTGGACTTCAAAATTCTAGAATACCCTCATGCATGTCATGTTTTGGAGTTGTGTTTGAGAGTAAATATGACTATAGTTGCTTGATGTTTTGGGTAGGACTTAATTAATCAGAATTCTACGATATAAAATCTTGCAAAGACAGCAAGAAAAAACCTTGGATTGGTGTTGGAACTAGAGTAGATAAGCACTTGAAAACCATAGGGGATTTCAACCATTTAAATAATCTTTTTCATGACAGAAAAGTAGGAGATTAATTGACTGACCAAACGAAGGCAATCTGAGCTGGAATTTGGTGGAGAGATTACTGGACATGTCAATAGTATGTATACCAAATTTTAGGGCATTCTAAATTTGTGAAATAGGTCAACCAATTCACTAAGTGACTGCCTGTCACAGGGAATACTAGATTTCATAGTCCTTATTAATGCACTTAGAAAATTTAGTAAATCGTGTTCAAAAATCATGAAATAAAATTTTGGTGAAGTTTTAGGCAGTCTAAATGAAATCTAAAAAGTTTCGCATAAATCCGACTCACAAATTGATCGCAGAGAAATTGGCAAGTTCGTTGCGCAAGAGAGCAAAGAGCTTAAAATTTGGCTAAGTGTTGGAACTTGGGAGTTTTGGCCCAATTGACCTATTTTGACCCAATTTGGGCACAAATTGACCAAGAGTGACTACGTTGATTATGTTGACCAAAGTTGAGCAAGTTTGACCAAATTTAACTAATTAACCGAACATTGAACGGGACGATTTGGGTCGATCGAAACTAGGTAGGGATAGTAAGATTAGAGATTAAGCCACAAGCATGGGAAGAATTGAAATTGAGTTTAATTAATGCAGATTCGGGTGAGCACTACGGGATTGGGCCAGTTGTTGATGAGACATCGGTGCGCAGGACCCAATGTGAGTAGTTTGATTCAGGTGTTTTTTGTATTCCTTGCACAAAACTTGTGTGAAATGACATGGTTTAAATGGTCTTACAAGATTTAGATGCATCTGATTGGTTTTGAGATGTATAAATGTACACGATTAGTGAGACCATAGGCTTGGGGGCCGAGCATCTAGGTCAAGCTACTTGATGTGATTATGATAGACTCGAGGGTCGAGCGTAAGGGGTTAAGGTATATGATCAGTGCGCCTAGCCACCGAACTGGCTCGGGTCACAACACTCGAGGGCTAAGCGTCGGGGTAGGGTATTCGGCGAGTACGCCTAGCTCACGACCCGCTCGAGTTGCTAGTACGCCTGACTCAGGACCCGCGCGAGCAATGACCTTAGGTTGGGTTTGTTGAGTTAACACTGGCCTGGATACATTTTTAACTGGCATGGATTTGAAATGTTTTTATAATGGCTGCATCATTTATAACCGTTGTGTACTATGCCATGCATTCAGATTTTACATTATTTATGTTGCTCATGCATATATGCATTGTTTTGGAGTATTGGTTATGGTTGACATGCTGGACTTTCTACTCACTGAGCTACGTTTATTTTAGGCTCACTACTCTATCATTATTCCATGTTCTTCGATGGCTGATAAAGGGAAAGGCGTGGTGATCGCCTAGCTCCCTGACAATTCATAATTCCTTTTTTTTTTGGTTAGTCATTCCTTGTACATATGTAAATGGTCAATTATGTATTTTGGATAAGACAGATATGTAATAAAATGTTTTGTAAAAAAATGTTTTCTCTTCGTATGTTGCTTACTTTCGTTTTTAAGTGTTCCAATTATTTTGATATCGTTTGTTGTATAAGATTGGAAAAGGGCTTAACAGTGGTTGGGTAAACTCGACGTAGAGAGTGAGTTCATCAGGCCACTGTGTCGATCGGACCGCCCTTGGCTTAGAGAAGGGGTTCCAACAGGTTGTCAGATTCTTTAACTATTTTTTTTGTTTTGAATCTATTTCTTTGGGATGAATTCTATTTCCCATACTCCTTAAGAAACTTTGTGAAGTTCTGGGTGATCATTGCTATTTCATCTCTTTGTCCTTTGAACTTGCTTCTACTTGAAGTGCAACACCCTTGTCTAGTTTCTAATTTGATAGGCTCATTTCAAATGTCTGCAAGGATCACATGAGTTCATCAAATCTCATCTTGGTCAGATCTTTGGCTTCTTCAATGGCTGCAACTTTTGCTGTAAATCTTGAAGGCAAGGACCTTAATGCTTTTCTCACAAGTTTTTCATCTGAGTATTTCTTTCCAAGTTGAAAGGCTTGATTAGCAATGTCTCGCAACTTACTGTTGAAGCTGGATATGCTTTCATGATCTTCTATATTCAAATGCTCGAAATGGGATGTCAATAGTTGAAGTTTGGATATGCGCACACCATTCGTTCCTTCATGCACTGTTTTATAGTGTATCCCGGTGTCTTTGGTAGATTCACATGTACATATTAGCTTAAAATGTTCAATGTCAACAACATTGAAAATGGTGTTGAGTGTTTTTGAATTTGCAAGAAACATTCTTTGTTCTTCTTCGGTCCATTCAGTTTTTGATTTGACGCCAGAAACATTATCTGTTGTAGGTTTTGTCCACCGATCTTCAACGACCCTCTAGGCATATTCATCCAATGCCTGAATGAAGATACACACGTTGGTCTTCCAGTAAACATAGCTCCCTTGCTCAAGAAGTGGTGGTCTAGTGATAGATCCACCTTTCTTGGGATGATGTCTGATAGTAGTGAGTGACTCATTCTTATAATGGATGTAACCTGCCAAGTTAAAGGCTTCAAGAAATAGGTAACCTGCTCTAATATCAATTGAAATAATGTGAGTCATTTGAGTAGTTACCAGACTGTAAAATTGAACAAGTTAATCAGGAGAAAAATGCAAAAGAGAAGATGATACACAAAGATGTTTACGCAGTTCAGGCAATATGCCTATATTTGTGAGGCCTCGCCCAGTGTAAAAGATTCCACTAATCTTTTCAATGTATACAACATAAACATACAAACACGCCTACATTTGACATAACAGGCGTTGTCGAACTCTGTAGAGAACAACTTCACACACACTATTGCAGAGAGCACGAATGCCTTTTGATCACTCAATAAACTGATGAGATAATCTCAATAATCGCTCTTGATTTTCAATGCATAGATGTGGAAATGTAATAAACTCTATTTGAATTGATTCTAAGTGATGATCTAGTTTTTAGTCGACTCTCTTTTTAAATAGACTGTCAAGTAGAGCAGAACTTTGACAACATTAAGGTTTTGAGTTCACTATGAGATCAGCTGTGATACTCGATTGTAGTATGTAGACTTCCCTCAATCTTGTTCTTTTCAGGAACAATAACTATCATTCCTTTTTCTTGATTGCTAGCGAACAAATACCATCTTGAAGGAAAATGATATCCTGCTTATTTCTAAAACCAAGTTTCTATAATCTTTGGCGATCTTAAACTTGAAAAAAACTTGTGGATATTTCATTAAATAGATATGACAATTGCAATTATTTATTATTCAGAAAATGGCACAAAAACCAGATTCAGTTGTTTTCAAAGGAAACGATTTGAAAACATTCCATAATGATTGAATATCTTTTCAAAACGTTATTTGAATAAAACAGGAAACCGCAATATTGAAACATAACAGGAAAAGAAAAAAACAGATCAATGCACAACGGATTTGATATTTAAAATTAGCCAAATATTTTGTTTTCCATAATTGGTAGTTTCTATACTAACGAATAAGTTAAAAAGATTTGAGCACCAAACATGCCAATTTCGAAACATGATCCCTATATCTGCGTGATTATAACAAGTGGTAATGACATGTGCCACCTTATACTTTCACTCGGCGAAAGGATGACACAACCTCCTTGGGGAAGAAATTGGAAAGTGTCTCTACCACCATGCAAATTATCTATCACAATTTCCTCCTAAAAACCATGACATTGTAGTGCGCTGTAGCATCATGTACTGTAGTGCACACTTTTTTTTTTTTTTTCCTTTAATCTTGATTCATATTTCTCGCCCTCACTTCCCTCAAATTTTCTAATATGTCAAATAGTTTTCTAAGTTGACACTTATCAAATAAATTAGAAAAGTACTTTGGCTGTGTAATAAGAAACCATTTTTTTTGTTTTTAATTTGTTTTTAAGGAATCCAGAAGGTACATTTAGAAAATGAAAAATCGTCAAGTATCATTTTTAATTTTTTTTTTTTTCACTTTACGAATGAGAAGATTAAAAATTTAATTTCCAAAAACTACCAAACGAGTTTTTTTCCTTTTCCTTTTTCTTTTACTATTATTTAGGAAATTTTGAAAATTGAAAATAATGCTTGGGTCACAAATCGACACAACCTTACCTTTTTTTTTGTTCTCTTTTTCTTTTTTGGGTCATAAGAAAGGACCAGCGGGCGCATTAGCAAACAGGAGAGAGACACCATTGTTATTGCAGAAGGATGATGAAAAATCTTGTTTGTGGGATCTAATGAGAAAGCAAGATCGGCTAGAAATATCAACTACTACCAGACTACCCTCACCAGGGACATGATTCATCTTCACAAACCCAATCTTTTGTTTTTTTTAAAATTAAATTTTGGCAGTCCAAAATGATGAAAGCTAGAGAATGAAAATCGAGACAATCAGAATGAAGAAGAAAAAGAGCTGTTGCTGTAGAGAAACTGACAGTCCATGCAATTCTTAGTCCCATTCTAATACCCCACACTTCAGCTAGAAAATTAAAACAAAGATCAATTTTTCCCCGCAAAACCCATAATCGCCTTTCACCTTTATGGTTTCTAAGAAAGCCACCATAAGAAAAAAGGCCAAATTTTCCTTTACTTGCTCCATTTATAATAGTCCTTATCCTGTTAAATTCTGAAAAAATCACACGCTACCGACCTTTAAGGTTTAGGAATTGTGGATCAGAAGTCTAAATCCACGTCGCCATGCCATTTCGAGATGTCGGATGAGTGGGCATCTATGTCACTGGGAAGAGTAATCTCGGGGACCATATAGCTCAAGTCCAGCTATTTGATGCAGACCTTTCCACGCTTAATGAGCATTGGAGGTCTGGCCCTGTCATCTAAATGCTTTGAGCGTATACAAAGCCTTTGAATCTTTTATTATTATTTTTATTTTTTAAAAAATAAGTCGCTGTTGCAGGCTACAGCTAACAGCTCATTATAATTTTTTTTTTCATAAAATTTGTAGCAACACATATTTTATAATTTTTAAAAGAATTCAAAAATATTAAATGAATTAAACTTCTTTAAAAATAAAATGTAATTTTCAAAAAAGTAAATAATATTTAAAAAAATAAAAAAAGTAATATTTTTAACAAATAAATAAATTATTTTGAATCCATGAATTTTTTAAAAAATTTAAACAATTACATATACTTTTGATTTGAATATGAATAGTTTAAATAATATATAATATAAAATATAAATAATTTATAAATTATATGTTATAAATAATTTAAATATAAATTGAATTTCATATAATGTAATTTAATTATTATAAATTATTAAAATAAATAATTTAATAAATAAAAATTTAATAAGTTAGTAGTAAACTTTTTCATAGTTTAACCATTAAATACTTGACATTGTAGCCATAACCCAATACCCAAGCGATTTCTTTGTAAATTTTCACTGTCACGTAGCAGCTCATGCGTCGTCACTGACCCATGCAAAAGCTGGCGCATGCGGGCGAACAATTATGTGCCTATATATACGTGTGAGTGCAGCTATATATTCAAAATTTCTGTTTTTTAAATCACTTTTATTCTAAAAAGTAGATAATTTAGTAATTTTAACAATTTAATATCTAACTTAATCTAAGATTCAGGTTATTTTTTGTATAATTTTAATAGTTATAATTTTTCAAAATTTTTAAGTCTTTAAAACTTCTTAAATTTTTTGCTGTTTACCTGTGTACTACGCTGTCATTTACTAGTATACAGTTAGAAATATAATCTTTCATATATTAAGGACTTTATCAAATCATATTTTAATTCATGATGCAAGAACCTCTAATGATATAAAGTATATGTATATACACATGTATACATATATATATAGACAGATAGATAGATGTATAAGAGTAGCAAATAAACTTATTACATGAGCTAGATGTTCAAATTGTAAAAGAATTAACTGTGTAACAGTAGGTGCTTCCAGATACAGAAGTATACTCCAGTTATTCTCATTTTTGAGACAGTTGAAGAGATTCTAGATAACGCATTATTAGCAACACTTCTCTAAAATCTTACTAATTCCGTCAGAAAAGTCTTCCTTGACAAACTTGTCAAGTGAAAATACTTTTTTTTTTTTTTTTGTGAGGGCAAATCAAACCCTAAATCCAAAACCAATCAACTTGACTAAAAATGTTTTACGAGACGCCTGCCTTTCTAGTAAAAATGCTTTTGAAAAAAAACGATTTTCACCCAATTTTTTAAAGTAAAAAAAAACATTATTTTTTAAATTTTATTCCAAAAACACTCTGAATTTTTTTTTTCTTTTTCCAAAGCACATCAGTGTAAAAAATGAGAGAATACTACTTAGTAATCAACCACTTCGCTTTTTTCATTTGGGTATTTCTAGCAATTTCTTTGCCTTTGCCTTTTGATCTTTATCTACCTTTTCTATTTTTTTAATTATATCATGACTTGCTTTCCCAATGTATATCTCCACGTCTTTTTCGTCAGCAAATTTTTCTTCATGAAATATGGAGAAGATAATTAAATTTGATGGGTGAAGCTCTAATTAAAACACAAGAGAAAGAAAACAGTGAAAAGCGTATTGCCTTTTTCTTTTCTTTCATTTTTTCAAAGTAATTATATATGCCTAATGGTAGTTGCTTTCTCTCACAAATGACTGTTCTTACTGTTCTTTGTTCCTTATCCAAGTAGCAGTAAGCTGTGGAGGCTGGTTGAAGCTCGTGGAAGTGTGTATGTATGGTGGTGGCATTGCTTCAGATGATGCCAGAGGATATGCCTTTTGAAATATAATGGGAACCACCTAAAAAAGACAACTTTCTGGAGTGAAATTATAGCGAACTTTTTGTAAAGTAGACGACACATCACACTTGCTTCAGCTTTCTCTTTTTTTTGCGGACAAGTTCTTTAACAAAAGAAGCCACCAATACTTTAGTCATGCGAAGTCAGTGGAAAGCAACTTATTTTATTGTTTTAAATTAAGCATGTACGCTCAGTAGACTTAAATGCAAAGCTGCACTGTTATGGTTAAATTCATAATTTTCCTTTTTTTCGAAATTATTGCTAAAAAGTGAATTTGTCAAAAAAATTAAAATAATAATAATTAAGATGTGAAATTTTTATTGGTTGGATATCAAATATTGAAAGTCTGCTTTTGTTACTATCACGTTCAACTAACATAACGAAACCTGTAAAATTTGGAACAGTTCATACTCAAATAAGCATCTCTCTTTTAGTATGATTATTGTGTAATTAATGTGTATCCAAAACCTTTTTTTTTTTTGCCTTTTTTCTACTTTGTATTTTTCTTAATTGTATTATATATATATATATATATATATCCAAGAATCTTCATATTCTCTTTAAAAAAAATTAAAATCATTACTGATGATAATAGTAACTTTGGCATATAAAAGTAGAAGACTCTGTCCTGAGCACATACAAAGCATAATTTGAATCACTAGATGTAAAGTGAAAGGAAACAATCTCTATAAAAAAGACTTCTCAACCATGCTTTAAGAACTTATTGGAGACCATATAATATTTTTTTGAGTTTGCAGACATCCCTAGGGTTATAAGCAACACCTAAAGGAGGTGTCGTATAGACTTCTTCTTTGAGATCCTCATGTAGAAAAATAATTTTCACATCCATCTAAGATGGATACCATTAACAAACAAAGCAACAACAAGAAAAGAATGAACAATAGTCATCTTAGCAACTGCAACAAAAGTGTCTTCATAATCCATTATCATATTGTTGAGTAAATTCATTTGCAACTACTCTTGCTTTGTATTAATCAATGGAACTATCAAACTTAGTTTTAATCTTATAAACTTAACGAGAACCAATTGAGTTTTGGTTATTTGCCAAAAGAGATTAATGCTCAATATACTCTTTATCCTATAAGATTCGAGTAATTTTCGTCAACCTTTGTCTACCCACTTACTCTTTTTAACAATCTAAAAAGTTTAGCATGGAACATTTCTTCTATCTTCATTAACCCAAATACCATTCTTATTTTCGTTCGCCCTAAACCTCAACACCCGTTCCCTCTCTATATCTCATTTATTATACATATATTTTTTTTTCATATATTTGATAAGTAAAACATGATTTTACATGCGACACACAAATATCAATGCTGCATTATTGAATTTGCATACAAAAAACTGGGTAAAAAAATTAATGGTGGAATAGGGCCATTAAAATGGGTCCCAAAACACATTTTGTATTTAAGAAAATTCCAAACGACCTATGCTCTAGAGAAGCACATAGACATACACTTCCTTTGAAAAAGTACAACCAATTATTCCATAAGGTGTGCAATATGAGCCAAAAACAATTCAAGATGTTGTTTATCTTGAAAGTATTGAATTATTTTCATCCACGGTTCCCTATTTCACTGTCCACTTATTTCTAGGGCTAGCTTGTGAGCAAAACAAGGAATAAAGGATTGATTTGTTTCTTGTAACATCTCAATTTTCAGCCGGACCTCTTATCACGTGTTACCTCACGCGTGGATCGTTGCCTGTTGAGAATTGAGATGCTACTTAAAATCCTCTATCAAATCTTTTTCTTTAAAATAAAGTTCATAAGTTATTTCTAATGAAATATCTAAAATTAAGTTTCGGGTAAAAAAAAAGATTAACATAATGTCACACTAGTTTTATCGAATTTTTTTTTCAATTAAATAAAACATACTAAAATCAGAGTTTAAAAATCATAAATTACAAATTAAGCAGCGAAGTCACTTCAAAAACTTATATTAAAAACAATAATTGTCAATCATATAATATCGTTCAAAGATATAATCAACTGAAATTCAAAATCAAAATAAATACTTGTAACCAGTGATTAAATTCAAATAAAAATTATACATGATATTCTATTTCCATTAATTACATAAAATACAATCTCTAAAGCCACCTATCCCGAACGACCTCTCCATGAGGTGTCAAATAGAAAGTGCGAGTCTTCTGACGTAGACTGTTATGCATTGCGTCTAAGTGCTCCTGAAAATAAAATGGGAGTGAGCTCGAACGCCTAGTGGTTCATTCCTATACATCACACGCATTATACAAACTCAATCCAAAACATTACAAACACTTTCAAACATTAGGCGTTTCAAACATTCATTTGGTTTTGGTCGAAGTCTAAGATCGAAAGAGGGTTGAGATGCTCTCGGTATTCCCTATGATCTTGTCTAATCATAGAAAGTCTTGAGTACCATTTAAAATCAGTCACGTCTCAGTATCACAATTTAAGAGAGAGCACTTATTGCAGCTCGTACCATCTCCCAAAGACTTTGAGCTATCACAGGCAGCTCTAGGTTGGCAATACATACGATCCACCTTATAGCTCGTTGGTCTCAAGCGGTGTCATATAGGAGATACCACCTCAATCCGTTTTAGGCTCGTCGATCGCATCGGTACGTGAATTCTTAATAATCTTTCGTCTTATTTTAATTTCACAAACAAGCATCAATCAAGCCAACATTTTCACAATCCAATAAATAATTTCTCAAATTATGTATACAATGCAATAGTAGTCTAAAAAAATACAAATGTTATAAAATGCAATCTAAATGATAGTCAAATGAATAATTAATGCTATCTAATGCATTTCCTCTATTTATACATGTCATGAAATATTTATACGTGAAATGAAAGAGTCATCATTCAGTTACATCATCACACAAGCACTCCAAACAATTCAATCAATTTCATAATAAAATTTCTAATAACCTAGAACTATTCACACAAATGTTCTGAATTTTAAATTTATATAATACAAATGAGCAAGGAATCATGCCTACCTGATTTTGCTGATCTTCAGGGCAACCTTTCTTTCCGTCAAGATACTCGGTACTCTAACTATAAATCTGAAATTTAAAAATCAACAAAACTCTTCTAAGTTTTTGACTCATATTTAATCTAATCTAAACTTATTTCTAAGCTTAAATAATTTCCAAAATGATTATGTCTAAATATCTAAATACCAATTGCAATTTCTTTTAAGATAAATTATTCATCTTCAAGATATTAAATCTAAATTTATAGATTTCTTAAATTCTAAGTTCCAAAATAAAATTATTTCATCTTAAGACTTTTTTCTTAAATGATTTGATAAATTTCTATTTGAATAAAAAATTCTAATATTTATTATTTACTTCTAACCTCTAAAAATGTAGATTTCTAACGTCCAAATCTCCACAATTTAAATAATTTATTCATATCATCATTAAATTAATTACGAATAAAATAAGACTTCTAAATGTTATAAGTTTAGTTTTAGGGCCTAAGATTTTATTATTTTCTTGTAAAAGAATCTAAATTTCTAGAGGTTTATTTTTCAAGTTTTCAACTAATTCGAATGACTAGATTTTTTTTCTAATATTATTCTTCATCAATTATATAAAAGTTTTTCCTAATTAATTTAGGATTTTATCAACGAAATCCTTTAATTTGGATTTCAAAAAAGAACTTCCTTTCAAGTTTTCTAAACTTTTTAAAGTTAAGCTAAATTATTATTATTATTATTATTATTATTATTATTATTATTATTATTATTATTTATTCCAAATTAATTTTAGTTCGTGATCACAAAATTTAACTAAAATAAAATAAATTTATTTTCATACCTTTCTTTGTCTTCTTCACGCAAACGATAATAGTGATGAGACCTCTTTGTCACACGTTGCTCTTCGCGTAGATCGCACTAGCTGCCAATTCCTTTTTCGCATCTCGACCAACAACTCATCTTCTTCGTTCAACAACACCACTCAAAACTCTAAATTGATTTATTTCAATCCTCCAATAGTGATCCAAAAGTCTAGCAACAACAATTTATTGTCCAATAACTTTATGTGCGACATTGCAAATCAAGTTTCCAATCGGGAAAGAAGTTTTCAGATGAAAAACTAGTGAGAAAAATCTTGAGGTCTTTACCTCCAAGGTTTGCAGTGAAAGTTGTTGTAATTGAGGAAGCTAAGGACTTAACCAAGATGAGATTTGACAAGCTTATGGGTTCCTTATAGACTTACAAGATGAGTCTTTCAAATCAGAAAACAAAAAAGAGCATAACACATCAAGCAGGAACAAGTGTTGATGATAAAGAAGATAAGATTGCGATGATCACCAAGAACATTTTAAGATTTTTGAAAAATTATGGAAAACAAAACTTTTCAACCAAGAACAGGTTGGATGTTAAAAGAACCATGAATGAGTCTTCCAAAACTAACAGAAGATCCAAAAACATTAAGGGCCATGAGTGTGGAGGCTTGGGACACTTTCACCCTAAATGTGCAAACACTCTCAAAAAGAAGGCGATGAATGTCATATGGAGCGATGAATTTGATAATGGCCAAGATGAAGATAAAAGGAACTCAAAGAACTTTGTTGCTTTCATTGCTCCTGTTAGAAATAAAACCAGAAAATTTGTTGCAACTGCAACTCACTCTGATTCATATAGTGATGATGACAAGGTAAGCTTGGATGAGTTTAGAAAAACTTATGAACTAATGTGTGAAAAATGATTACAGGTTGGAATGCAGGACAATGAACTAGAAGAACATATTTTCAACATGAAGGAAACTACCAAAGTTCAGGAAGTCACAATCAAGGAGAAGGAGAAGAAGGTTGACAAACTAACGAAGAAATTGAATGCTGCAGAACAAACATTACAATGTCTAAATATAAGGAAAGAAAAACTAAACAAAATTCTTCACTTGGTGTAGCAATCACATGATTGAAGAAGTCTTGGATACATTGCAGAAATAGGGCATAACAGTTAATTTAAAGTTGGATTTACTGCACAAATAGAGCATAAGAACCAACACAAGAACACAATAATAACAAGTAGAGTTCCTATTTGCTATTAGTATAACAAAAATGGCCATAAGTGGATGCACTGTCACAATCTTTGAAGGAACGTACTGTAGGATAACAAAAGAAAGAAACCTAGAATAATTTAAAGATGGGTTCCCAAAGGAATAAACAGAGCATTCATTGCTCATACTGCTTTGTACACCTGTTCTGAGGAAGCTTGGTACCTTGACAGTGGGTGTTCGAAATGTACGAAAGGTAAAAAAAAGATTGCTAACATCTTACTGTGTAGGAAAAGATGGTTACGTCACCTTTGGTGATGGAGAAAAGGAAAAAGTCATGAGAAGAGGAACTTTGAATGTTGCTTGATTACCAAAATTAAATGATGTGTTGATTGTGGAAGGATTGAAGGCAAATCTGATAAGTATTGACCAACTTTGTGATGAAGAGTTACAAGTAAACTTCTCAAAGGAAGGATGTCAAATCTTGGATAGTTCAGGAGGTTCTGTTATGAAGGGCGTAACAACCTCTAACAATTGCTATCAGTTGGAAAAGAGTATCATGACACTCCTGAAACAGTGTAACAACAATGCCCTAATTCTCTTGAAATATGGCATCAATGGTTCTAGCACGTAAACTTCAAAACCTTGAAAAACATCAACAGCATTGGAGTTGTCCGAGTCTTTAATAATTGCAGTCAGTTTGATGCTGACATAAATCTCACCATCTATGATTATGAGAAATAAAAGAATGCAAAAAATGATGATCAAACCAAAGACCATCTGCTTGAAAATGATGTAGAATGTCTTAAACAATTAGACAGACAAAATATTACAACAGTCTACGAGACTATAACAACTTGGGCCCATTACGTACCGATATTGTCCCTACCCTAGCCACCATTAATTGGGTGTATGGTTTTGTTCTTGGCATGACTCGAAACTGAGTTTCTCAAAAGTGTTCGACACTAGTAAGGCTTACAATTGCTCATTTAGCCCAAACATTGTCCTAGTGTTGAACTAATGTGGGATATTACAATTCATCTCCCTTGGAGCAGTCCTTTCCTCAAGACTCACACCTCCATCACACCTAGAGCAAATTTGATACCATTTGTAACAACTTGGGCCCACTACATACCAATATTGTCCTCACCTTAGACACCACTGACTGGGTATAGGAATGTGTTCTTGGCAAGACACTAACCTGAGTCTCTCAAAAGTGCTCAGCAATAGTAAGGCTTGCAATTGCTCATTTAGCCTAGGCATCGCTCTAGTGTCAAACCTATGTGGGATATTAAAGAGACAAAGGATAGCATAGACAACCTAGCAGAAACAGAATCTAAAACTGGTCAAGAACCCTTTCGCAGAATTGGACTGAACTATCCTCAAACGTAATGATAGGTGAACTAAATGATAGTAAACATCTCAGAAATGTTCCTCGAAATAAATACAACAAAAATGGTAAGGTTTTCTTGCTATATATCCTTGATAGATCCAAAAAATGTCAAAGTCACTTTACAAGCTGAGTTTCAGGTATATGGGGAAGGTAATGTTCAATAAGTATGTTTGTACCCATATACATAAGAATAATATATTAGTAGGGTAGACTATTATTCTGCATTTGTAGGAGATTTTTACATTTATGAAAATTTTTTCACGTGTTTATTTATATATTGCTCTCGTATAATTTTCTACACATACAAACATTCCATTTTATTTTTTTGTGTCCAATTTTTTTTCTCATGCCTTTTTAGCATCTATGATGTTGAACATTGTAGATCATACACAAATCTCTTTATGGTCCCTACAAATATGCATCAATGTTTTACCACTCTTGCATAAGATTCTTCACCTATTTTTGGTTTTAATTATGAAAATATTGCTAAACTGCTTACTATTGCAACCAAGAGTATATAGCGGCACCAAAGACTGTCGAGGTTGCTTTTCAGATCTTATTCAAGTCCTATCCTTGTTCCTTTGTAAGAAACACATAAAAAGATTATTTTCTAGGACCATCAAAAGAAAGTCAACATTCATCAAAGTATTTGATTCCTAGTAAGAACCTTTCCCTCACTGTGTTATATGGTTTACATTTGCTGCCATTTAGGGGAAGATTCATATCTCATAAATTGTTTAATAGGTTTTAATTGGTTGAGGGGGAGTGAGATTCTCATTAAGAATTTAGAGATTCATTTTTTTTACCCATTTAGGTGTCATTCTTTGCATATCCTATACTTATGACTAAATCTACTTTAGAGTCCATTTTAGAGTCCATCCGAGTTTCAATCTTAGTCCGTGAGAGATTCAAATTCCACAACAGCTCAGTTTAGACTCTAATATTGAGATGTAACTCCAATTACCAGATCTAAAGCTTCCGCTAGTCGACCAAGGATAGACAAAGTGTAACACCCCACCTCTCCCAAATTTGATTCTTTCCCTTTCTGCTTGCTTGCAAGGATGACGTGAATCGCACCACTCAGCCATGAGGCAGACAGGTGTCACATTATTTCTATTTTTCATACTTTTTAGTTTTATCCCAATTCTCTAGGATTTCTAAGTATCAAATAATTAGAAATTCATGTATATTTCTAAATAAAGCAACAAGAGATTTAATATCATTAATTGAAAGTAATAAGTACAAAACCTTACTAATGATATGATTTCATTAATTGGAAATAAACGGTTCAAAACCCTAATTTAAGCCATCATTCAAATAAGATAACATTAAGAATTATTTGAATAAAAGTAATTCCATAACATTGGTTATTTCAAAAAATCAAGGTACATAATCTTTGAGTCTGTTACCATAGAATAAATCTTAAATAACAAAATTGGGCCAACATGCCCATACAATTAAGTAAAACTTTCTAAATAAAATATTCTAAGGAAAATGTTGCCCAAATAACTATCATGCTGCCTCTATTTATCAATTTCTTGAAAAGTTAGAAAATGAAAGGATGAGCACAAAGTCCAGTGGATCATTCTAAATATTTAACTTATTACTTCAACAAAGAAGACATTCAAGATAAACACTTTCAAACATTATGTGATTCAATTAATTTCTTGTTTGAAGTTGTATTGAAGATCAAAAGGGTTAACCTCAATGTTTTTATCAAAATACTTGTCCAAGAAGAAAAAGGGCAATCCTTTATGTCGAATTGTACTAGATTTAGGACCTCACCCAAGTATTTGGGACCTCACCCATGTGAACTAGAAACAACTCAAAGTTCACATCTTGAGAACACCCACAATAATCCTTGTGGAATACAGAGCTAGTATGTGGTTATAATCTCATTTAATCTTTCATTACATATAACAAAACTAAATTAATAGACTGACACGATTGAATTCAGCATGTGAGCATAACAAACATCAAAATAACACATAGCATGCAAACTTAATCATGCGAATTCTAAGCATGGTGTGCATAATCAATGATGATAAAACATGTATATTCAAGCATGAACATCTTATTGAAATTAAAATAATAAGATAAAACTCAAAAATCATTTTCACCTCAAATAGCTTTTCTCCCTTAAAGCTTCTATTGATTCTCCTTCGGATCTCCCAACTGCTAACACAAAAGCTTGTGTAGCACTTCGTTACTACTACTCTAATTGTTATTTAAAATAGCTAAAGAAAAAGAGAGATGCCAAGAGGGGGGTAGAGAAAGCAAGAAGGAATATGTTCAATTCTTGTTGGGGTGAAGAAAATTGTGCTCATGCTTGGGTTTTTATAGAGTTCTAATGGGCGTGAATCGGCAAGTGTCTTCATTGTAGAAACCTTTTTAAAACTCTTTCCCTTTCCATTTTATTTGTTTCATATGCATAAGAATTAGTAAGTAAAGGTTTTAGAAGTTTCTAATACATTGTTTTAGGTTGATTCCATTTTAAAAACCTTTCTAATTTTTTGTTTTACTTATTTTCCAAGCACATATATTCCTAAGCAATTATTTTAGAAGTTGCTGATATATTCTTTTGAGTTAATTTCATTTTAGAAACCTTTCTAACTCTTTATTTTACTTGTTTTCCAACCACATATATTAGTAAGTAATTATTTTAGAAGTTGCTAATACATTCTTTTGAGGTAATTTCATTTTAAAAACATTTTTAATTTTCTATTTTTCTTGTGTCAAGATAATGAGGAAAGCGTAGATTTTTAGCAACTTCCTTGGTTATTTTTGTTTCTTTTTTTCATTTTTGGCAATCTTTTTCCTTTGATTTTATTTTCATTTTACCTACTTTATTTTATACCTTTGAATATACATAATTTTACATTAAGAAGTTCTACAAAATTCTCAATTAATGTCATTTCTCATTTTGTCCACTTATAAGTTAAAATGTATATTATCTTGTATCTCTAAAATTATGTAAAATTCTCAAGGATTAATTCTATTTTATTTAATTAAATTTTGTACAAATTTTCAGCATATTACAACCTAGCCCCCTTAAAAGTAATTTTATGCTCGAAATTTGCACCAATCCATCAGGAGTAGTTTCGTTACGAGTTTCTAGAAAAAGGTCTAGGTACTTAGCTATTATCTCACTTTCTAGCCCCCAAGTGGTCTCTTCTACTCCTTGATGTTTCTAGAAAGCTTTGACCAAGGGAATGTCCTTCGTTCTCAAGCCTTGCACCTTGCGATCAAGGATCCTAACTGCTGATTCTTCGTAAATGGCATCATCTTGGATGTTCACCTCCTCCCAATAGATTATATAAGAGGGATCGGGTTCATACTTCCTCAACATTGACACATGGAATGCGTTGTGTACTGAGGTCATTCAATTCGGTAGGTCTAATTCATAGTCACATTCTCCGATTCTTCTAAGTAGCTCGAATGGACTGATGAATCTAGGTGATAACTATCCTTTAAATCCAAACCGTTTGATTCCTTTCCAAGGCTTAATTCTAAGGAACACCTTATCTCCAACTTAAAACTCAAGGTGTCTTCACCTTTTATTGACATAACTCTTTTGCCTACTCTGCACTATGACCAATCTCTTCTATATTTGTTTTACTTGATTATTCATCTCTTCCACCAGATCTTGGCCCAATAAGCACGTGATCTTCAAGTTGAGCCCAACAGGTTGGCGATTTGCAAGGCCTCCCAAAGAGAGCTTCATATGGTGCCATCTTTATACTTGCCTGATAACTATTATTATAGTTAAACTCTGCCAAGGGTAGGTACTTACTCTAATTGCCTTAAAATCAGTTACGCAAGACCTCAATATGTCTTCTAGTGTCTGAATAACTATCTAATATTGACCATCAGTTTGAGGATGGAAAGCAGTGCTCATGGTGAGTCTGGTGCCCAACTTCTTCTGAAGATTGTGCCAGAACTGTGACGTGAATCTAGAGTCTCTGTCGGATATTATCGTCTTGGGCACACCATGAAGTCTTACTATCTCCTTCACATAGAGTTCTCTCAACTTACTGACTTGGTCTATGGATATAATTGGCAGGAAATGGGTGACTTTAGTGAGATGATCTACAATCACCCATACAGTATTTTCTCCTTTCTAGTTTTAGGGTAATCCATTGACGAAGTCCATGGCAATGTTATCCCACTTTCATTTAGGGACAAGGAGTGGTTGTAACATTCCAGAGGGCTTTCGGTGTTCTTCTTTTACTTGCTAAGAGATTAAGCACTTGAAAACATGCTTAGCCACATCTCTCCTCATTCCTCACCACCATTAGATCTTTCTAAAGTTTTGATCCATCTTTTCACCGCCAGGATGCATCGTATACTTAGTCAGATGAGCTTCATCAAGTATGGATTTCTTACTTTGCCCATTCCGATGCACGCAAACCCTATCTTCGAGTCTTAGGGTATTCTCAACATCTAGCTTGAAGTCAGTATGGTTACCCTACTCAACTCCTTCTACTAGGCTTATGGACACTTATCTTTTCTTTATTCATCCCTGATCTGATGTAGTAGATCCAATTGGCAATACATGTTGTAGAGGTAGGCCTAGTTCTCATCTAAGTTTATGCCCAAATTGAACTCCTCAATCAGTTGGTACATCTGACCCTTCTCCTCATCTCGCTTGTTGAACTTCCCACTCAAGGCATCAACCACTACATTGGCCTTCCCCAGATGGTCGTGTAGTTGGAACTCATAATCCTTAAGAAACTCCATCCATCTTTGTTACCTAAGATTTAACTCTTTTTGGATGTAGATGTACTTTAAACACTTGTGATCTGAAAATAGATCAAACTTCTTGTCGTAAAGATAGTGTTTCCAAATCTTTAGGGCAAACACAATGGCAGCCAGCTCTAAGTCATGGGTCGAGTTGTTTTGTTCATAGATATTTAGTTGTCTTGAGACATATGTTACAACCTTTCCATCTTGCATTATGACCACTCCCAATCTGTTCTGTGAAGCATCCATATACAGAATATAAGTAATGTTATGGGTAGGGGTGACTAAGATGGGAGTTGTAGTCAATTTCCTCTTTAGTTCTTAGAATGATCATTCACACTACTCATCCCAATTGAACTGGACTCCTTTCTTGGTTAGTTTCGTTGTAGGTTATGCCAATTTGGAGAAGTTTTGGATGAATCTTCAATAATATACAACCATGCCTAAGAAACTCCTAATCTCTATAACTGTTTTTGGTTGTTTTGAGTCCATGATAGCTTCCACCTTCTCTACATCTTCAAGGATGCCCTCTACTGATACTACATGGCTAAGGAGCTTGACTGTCTTTATCCAAAACTCGCACTTGTTGAACTTGGCATACAATTGGTTTCTTCTAAGGGTTTGTAGCACAGTTTTTAAGTATTCCAATTGTTCAGCCTCTGATTTAGAGTAGATCAAAATGTCATCTATGAATACTACCGCAAGCTGGTCGAAGTATTGTCTAAACACTCGATTCATCAAATCCATAAAAGTTCTTAGGTTATTGGTCAAACCAAAGGGCATTACTGTGAACTCAAAGTATCCATATCGTGTCTTGAAAGCCATCTTGTGCATGTTGGACTCTTAGTTTCTCAACTGGTGATATTCTGACCTAAGATCAATCTTTGAGAAATGAGTGGCTCCTCTCAATTAATCGAATAGATCATCAATCCTTGGTAAAGAATACTTGTTCTTGACGGTTGATTAGTTCAATTTTTGGTAGTCGACACATAATCTCATGGACCCATCTTTTTTCTTCACGAATAGCTTCGAAGCTCCCAAGTGTGATTCACTTGGCTTGATGAATCCTTTCTTTTGGAGCTCATCTAGCTGAATCTTTAACTCAATCAACTCTACTTGTGCCATCCTGTAGGGAGGTATGGCTATGAGGTTGGTTCCAAGGTAAAGTTTAATCTTGAACTCTACTTCTCTAGCAGGTGATAGTCCGGATAAGTCATCTAGGAACACATCCTTATAATCCCTAACAACTTCTAGGTCCTGGATTCCTCTTTGATTTGTAGGGTCTTCCTCATAGAGTTTCTCGAGTTCACCTTTCTGCTTGAGGTAGTTCAACATGGCTATCATTGGGCTTCTCGGTAATCTTTGCGTATCACCGTTGATTCTATAGGTTTTCCTGAAGGTAATGTTATGGTTACTCACCTCTTAGGACAATTTATTTGTGCCTGATACTGGTTTCCCATGATTACATCATAACCACAAAATGGTAGTATATAGAGGTCTACTGAGATTTGTTTATCCCCAAAACTGAGGTCACAAGTAAACATTCTTTCTGATGTAACAATGGTGCTTATGGGTGTGGATACATTCAAAATCATGGGCAAAGTTTTTGTTATTACTTGTAACCTATTTGCTAGTTTCTCAGCAACAAAAGATTTCGTAGCACTCGAATCAAACAACAGTTTTATAGTAATATTAAATAGCAGGAACGTACCTTCCACAACAAGGACTTGCTCTTTTTGGATATCGACAATAGCAAATACTTTGGCCTGGTTCTAACCATGGCCTTAGTTTTGCCCATGGTTAACATTCTATTACTGTTGTCTGCCCTGGGGATGACCATTTTTTTATCTTCCCTAATTGTCCAGTGGCTATTGTCGTTGAGGTGCTTGAGTTGGTGTAGTCAGGCAATTCCTTACCAAGTGACCCCTTTGCCTGCACAAGTAGCACAACCCTAGTCTCCTCACTTGTTCTTTTGGTTCTTCCTTAGGTTGTACTTGTAGCTGAGTCTAAGGTACCTTCCCACCATTATTGTTCTGCTTTTTCTAGGTTCCTTGGTAGTTTTTGTCATTTTCAGGCCTCTTGTTTCTATTTTTCAACTTCTTTCAAAGTTGAGTTTTTGTTCCAGCATTAAAGCCTTTTTTACGACGTCTCTATATGTCTTTATGCCCAATGTCATTATTATCTTTCAGATCTCAATCTTGAGACCTTGGGCAAACTGGTTGGCCTTCATCTTCTCTTCCTTGATCAGTTCAGGCGAGAATTTAGCCAATTCGATAAATTTGACCTCATACTCGACCACCATCATATCTTTCTGGTTCAGTCTAACAAAGTTTTCCTGCATCTTCCTTAATGTAGCTTTTGGGAAGAACTTCTCATTAAACACTTCCTTAAACTCTTCCCACTTCATCTGCTTGATATCAGTGTTTGGATCAACCTTCAACATCTGCCACCAACTTCTAGCTGGTCCCTTGAACTGATGGGTCGCCAGTGCCACTCAACAAGGACCCATTGCCCCTAACATGTCCAGGTGTTCATTCATTTCTTGGTACCAGTGATCTGCCGTCATGTAGTCAGAGGTTCCATCGAATTGGGATTGGCGAAGTTTCTACAACTCCATTAGCATATCTCTTTGTTCCTTGTTTCCCATGCCCTCTCGTGCCCTTTGACGAACTGCAACCTCTAGTTTTGGCACTAGCTGTTGTACTAGAGTTTGGTCCTATACCAACATCTATGGTACCACATATGGTATCTTCTGAGGCAATGCCCTCATAATCTGGTCTATGACCCTCCTAGTGACTTCTGTCATGATGTTCTCCATTTGAGTCTCAACCATTCTGTAATACCCCAAAGTTTTCAAACGCACACAACTCGAAAATAAATTTTTAAAAATTATGAAATAAATATAAAAATGTGTGAAAACATGTTTTAAATGACTATTATATAGTATGGTATGAAAATAAAATAAATCAAGATGTTTGATAATGGGAAATACATTGAAAAACGTTGAAAAAAACATGATGCCACACTGGTGACCGCGGTCACTAAAGGATGACCGCAATCTTCAGTGAAAATTCGGGGAAAAGCTAGGTCACCGTGGTGACCGCAGCCTGTAAAGTGTCGACCGCGGTCATTGCGCGAAATTTAAATAGTTTTGAGCCCTAATTCGTCATTTCACGCACAGAATCTCCCGAGTTGATCTGGAGTTTCAGAGAGACGATCCAGAGCTGATTCAAGGAGGAGTTAAAGGTCTAAGGTAGGAATCTGAACCTCTTAATCATTTAAGTTTCAATTCTATCGATTCATTCAGATTTTGTATCAAAAAACTAGGGTTTTGATGAAAAAAAATGATCCGGAACCCTATGAGCTCGGATCTTCCTTCTAAACTGATAGTTTATCAATTTAGAACTGAATTCTGGAAGTTTTAACTGTTCAATTGCAGTTTTAGACGGATCCAGAGGAAATTTGCCTATCTGGAGGATTTCTGAAGGTGTAAATCGCTTGATAGGTAATAAAACCTAATCCGTTCCTCTTTTGAAGTTGGAGTTAGTTTTAAATGTGTTATATTCTTAGTTTGGAACGCGTTGACTATAATTTCGTATTTTTGTGAGGGAAAATGGAAATTTGGATTTCGTTGGATTATTGTTGAAGGGGAACTTCTGGTGATTTGGACTGAATGACGAAGTTTAATCAGTTCAGACTGTGGATTTCGAGCATGATCCTCGCGAGTAGGCGTAAGGGTCGTTCCTCATTACCAGGTGGGCGGGATTCTCTTGCTCACTAGTATTATGTAGGCTTGAGGTTCAAGGCATGATGTTTGTGTAGCCTAGGATGTTAGATGCATGCTAGGGTGTGTATATTTCTTGGATGCCTTGAGTGATGATTGAGCATAATGTCTGGTTATATGCTTTCAGTATTTGCTTGAATATGCAGCATAATGTCTGGTTATTTATGTCATCTGCTACATGATTTAGAATATTGTGATTGATGATAGGGTATGGAATGAAATCTATTGAAACTAAAGAAGAGTAAATTAAGATTTAATAAATCAACGTACCAGGGCGATGGTAGGCATCTCTCGACGACTCGTGGACGTGGCCGTATTTGCCGCACGACATCTTCTGGATCCCATTGTTGGTGTTCTCAATGAAGCCTCCTGTGAAGGCTGAGAGTTTCCTCGGATATGTGAGCATTGGCCGTACACCATTGCGCCTATTCTTGGACGACGTGACAAGTCATGAACAGTATCGTAGCTCAAGGCGGTACCGGCTAGGATCGATTTATTGTTACCGAGGAACATCGGGAGTATAGCTCTTTCGGTCTTAGGATACAACAAAACAAATAACTGTTCGAAACGATTAATGTAATGAAAGTGTGTGCATGTTTTGGATTTCTGGTTTATATAATGCTAGTGATGTGTAGAGATGATCCACTAGGCTCTTGAGCTCACCCCATTTTCTTTTACAAGTACTCGCAGAGGTGGAATACCCTAGTTGACCGTTGATTCAGGGTTTGTTTGGTGATCTCGTCGAGAGGTCGCTGCGGGACTAGTTATTCTTGTTTTTGTTTATGCTTTCACAGATCATGTATATATTTTGAACAGGCCGTGTGGCCAAATATTTCTTTTGGAACTATTGTACATTTTCAAAGGTTGTTGGGACTTTTGGCTCTGTGAGCCTAATTTTGATTGTAGTTTTGAAATGATTTTGACAATGTTGCCTTCAGAGGTTAATATCATGTGCATGTTTAGTTTTACTTAAACCCTGCCATATGGGTTGGTGGTTTTGATGGTTTCCGCTGCAGAAATTTGTTTTCCAATATGAATATTTTACTGTGAAAAGTCCGGTGAAGTATTTGAAATTATGTTTTTGAATTATGATATCCATCAATAGACACAGTAGGATGTTTATCTAGGTGGACATGTTTTCTCATGATATGAGATTGCGAGTCGGGTTTAGTGAGTAGAAATGAGGTTGACGACTCCGGGTTCCTGGCGGATCAGACCCACAGAGAGGTGAAAAGTCCCGCGTGCACAGCAGATCAACTGAAAGGAGCGCTTGTAGATGCGCTGGCCCCACGTGTCGCACACAGGAGGACTTGGGTTCTAGTCCGGGGGCTCGGGGTGTCACACATTCTAGTTTGTGCATCCTGTCCTCGCAGTTTAGTCTCATTAGACTTGGCCACTCTGGTAGCGTATCTATTAGATCCAACAATGTAACATCCCAACCCCCAAAAGATAGGTTTAAGCTCAACCACAAGACAGGTTCTGTACAATGTTACATTTATAAGTACATAATTTGTATCACATTTCATTATCTCAAGTTTTATTACTTTTCAATGAGCACACAACACATATAATTTAACTTTAATTTAATAAGACTATTACGAGAGAGATGAAAGAAATACTTCAATCTTTATTTATTGAATAAAATAAAGGGATACATGCTTGGAATTTAAATAATAAAAAGGAAGTACATAACTCAAAAATAAAATTTAGCAGAAGGCTTAATAAATCAAAAGTGGGCAACATGCCCTTACATTAGAAAAAAATTTTAATCATCCATAGTTTTTATATTTAATTTCGTGAAAAATATTAAAGAGAGGGGTGAACACATAACACAGTGGATCATTCATCAAACTACTAATTTACTTATTCAAATCAAAAGTACATCCAATTTCAATCACGTAAAGCATTAAGTGTTTCAAACAATATCTTGTTAGAGTTGTATATTTGACCAAAAGGGGTTTTAAACCCTTGATGTCCATCATTAAAATACTCCTAGTCTAGGATGGAATGATAATTCATCTTGTCACGTTCCATTAGAAATAAGGATCACATGTCCACATTCCAAGTATTTTAAAACACATTCACACTTAGTGATGTTGCTTAAATACACTAAGTATATGTAAAGAATACCCATAGCATCACTTATGTTACTATAATGGTACATGGTTCTTATATTCACTTTCTCATATTTGAATTCAAATAACCATGATACTAAATCATAAGAGTTAGTATCAAGTTTATTTTCAAGAAAACATGGAAAACATACATGGAATGCTTGAAAATTCAAAAATAAGCTTAAGTATGGAATCTAAGCATGTTATGCTATCATACATAAATTAAAACATGAAAACATGCTAAACTGAAAATAAAACTTGATCAAACATGCTTCAAACTGAAATATAAACATGCTGAAAACTGAAAAAAAAAAATGCATGAATATACTAAAGACTTGAAGTAGTAAAGGAGTTCTAGAAATCTTATCCACCTCAATCCGAGTTTCTTGCTGAATCTGGCAAAGGTTCCCCTTATCTATCACTTTCAGAACTTCAAAAACAAGAAAAAAAAACTAAAAATCCTAACTTTTCACTAAGATTGAAAGTAAGAACAAAGAAGGTGAGAAGGGGTTGCTAAGAAAAAGGCTAGAACAAGTAAAGAGAAGAATTTTAATTCTTGTTTTGGGATGAGAGGAATGAGAGAAACTAGGGGGTTTATATAGATATTTAGGAGCACAAGGGGAAGTTTTTGGGCAAGATCACAAGAGAACCTTTCGATGCACATCTAGGATATTTTTGCAAGGTTTGGGCAAGTGTGCTCAAGGTTTGGGCAAGTGGGCTCACTAGGATTCCTATTCCAAAGATATGAACACAATTTTGTCTCCTAACCAGGTGTGAACACAAAATGGGTCTAGATTATGTTCTAATTCAGTTGGGACATCCATATAGAATCATGTTTGGGCACTTAGCAACTTTTATTTGCTTGTTTCTTGCTTGGTTATCACACAAACATGCATAAAAACACTTCTAACTTTGGCCTTTTTGATTAGGGAATTGTTTCCTTGAGCAAAGGTGGGTGGTGAGTACATGATCGGACTTGAGGGATACAAGATTAAGGTCTTAGGAATCCTAAGAAACTCTCTTAATTTGGAATTTGGCACATGTGAAGCACACACACATGGTGTAGACGTTTTTAGGGTGCATGGGTACACTTGATCATTTATCTTGGTACATCAGATCATTTGTCTTGGTTTCTAACTATGGGGAAACTTTTCATAGGTGTGGTGTATTGAATCATTTGCATGACACATGAGATCATTTTTCATGAATTCAAATAAAGGAAACATCCCATGGAGCTTTGGGTAGGATGAGGGTACACATGATCATGGTATTCCACCCACATGACTTGCACATGCTTAGGGTGGCCATGACTTCATGGGTTCACAAAAATCGAATAAAAATTAATATCTCCTTATTTACAAGAAATTATGATTTAGCAAAATTGGTTTTTATTTACTTTCTTTATTTAAAAGCCACTGAAGGCACTATGAAATGAAAACCCAAATCATGGCCAATTGTCTTGTTTTTTGCATATGTTGTTTATTTTATTAGTTCATGTCATCCCATTTCATTTCAAGTTGTTTCGATTCCCTGAAGTACCCTAAATGCTAATTCTTTCTAATTTGGACCCCCTGAAGGGCGTTCGACAAATGAAAATCCTAATCTTGACTAATTGTTCTAATTTTTAGATATGTTGTCCAATTAGTTGGTTTATGTAATCTTACTTCATTTTAGGTTGTTTTGGGTCCCTAAGGGTCACAATTACCCCAATTTCATTTTACACCCTATTTCATTGAATTGATCTTTAATTTTATTTCATCAAGAACAAAATTTTTAGGATATTACAAACTACCTCCTTAGAAAAATTTTGTCCTTGAAATTTGTACATAATTAAGGATTTCTAGTGAAGAGGTATGGATACTTGGTCTTCATTTTGCTTTCGAGTTCCCAGGTAGCTTATTCCACCCTATGATGCTTCCACAACACTTTCACCAACGAAATATCCTTCGTTCGTAGACTTTGCACTTATGGACGAGGATTTTGACTATTGTTTCCTTGTAAGTAGCATTATCTTGAATATTCACCTCCTCCCAATGGATGATGTGAAAGGGGTCAGGTTTGTACTTTCTCAACATGGTGCATGGGATACGTTATGAGCTGAAGCCATTCGATTTGGTAGGTCTAACTCATGAGCACATTCCTCGATTCTTCTAAGTATTTCAAAGGGTCTGACAACCTCGAAGATAACTGCCCTTTGAATCCAAACCTCTTGATGCCCTTCTGAGGACTAATTCTCAAAAATACCTTGTCCCCAACTTGGAACTCTAGTGGTCTTCTCCTCTTGTTAGCATAGCTCTTCTAACAACTCTGTGTTGTGGTCAGCCTCCTCTATATTAACTTGACTTGGTTATCTCTGAGGTTACTGTATTATCACATTTCATCATCTCAAGTCCTATTACTTTCTAAAGAACACACAACCCAAATAATTTAATTTTTTTAAATAAGACTATTACAAGAGAAATAAAAGAAAAACTTCAATCTTTATTTATTAAATAAAATAAAAGGATACATGATCGAAATTTAAATAATAAAAAGGGAGTACATAATTCAAAAATAAAATTCAGCAGAAGGCTTAATAAATCAAAAGTGGCCAACATGCCCTTACATTAGAAAAAGATTCTTATCATCTATGGTCTTCATATCTAATGCCTTGGAAAATATTAAAGAGACGAGTGAACACATAACCCAGTGGATCATTCATCAAACTACTAATTTACTAATTTAAATTAAAAGTACATCCAATTTCAATCACTTACAAGGATTTAAGTGTTTTAAACAATATCTTGTTAGAGTTATATATTTGACCAAAAGGGGTTTTAAACCATTAATGCTCTTCATTAAGATACTCCTATTCTGAGATGGAATAACAATTCACCTTGTCACATTCCATTGGAAATAAGGATCACATGTCCACATTCCGAGTATTTTAAAATGCATCCACACTTAGTGATGTTACTTATGTACACTAAGTATATGCAAAGAATACCCATAGCATCACTTAGACTACTACGATGGTACGTGGTTCTTATCTTCATTTTCTCATATTTAAATTCAAATAACCATGATACTAAATCATAATAGCTGATATTAGAATTTAAATAATCAAGAAAACATGGAAAACATACATGGTATGCTTGAAAACTCAAAAATAAGCTTAAGCATGATTTTCTAAGCATGTTATGCTATCATTTATGAATTAAAACATAAAAAACATGCTAAACTAAAAATAAAATTTGATCAAACATGCGTCAAACTGAAATATAAACATGCTAAACATTAAAAACAAATATGCATGAATATACTAAAGACTTGAACTAGCAAAATAGGAATTCTAGAAATCCCCTCCACCTTAGTAGTGGTTCTTTCCCCAAAAATTTAGCAAAGTTCCCGAACGTCTAGTACTTTCAAACACCAAAAACATCACTCATTCTCTAAAACATTGAAATCAGAACTTTTCACACAAGAGAGAAGAGAGAAGTGAGAAGGGGTCTCAAGAAGAGGCAAAGAACAAACAAAGAGGGAAGTGTCAACTCTTTACTTTGGGATGAGAAGAATGTGAGCAACTAGGGAGGTTTATATCGATTTTCAAGAGCACCATGGGGATGATTTGGACATTGCACACAATGAGAATTTTTCCATACACAATGAGGACGTTTTGCATTGATTTGGGCTAGTGAATCTCATGGTTTGGGCAAGTGTCCTCATGGTTGGGCAAGTGAGACCACTAAGGTTTTCAATCCAAGTGTGATAAAAATTTTTAAAACTTATTTGTTTCTTTTATATGTGTGAACACAAATAAAGGTTTAGAATACATTCTAATCTCCCTTTGACGCCCTCTATCAATTGGATTTCATGCACATAACATCTTTCTTATTTGGTTTCTTTCCTTCGTCGTCACGGATGCATGCATGGGAAACACTTCTATTTTGGCATCACATGTGAGCATGATGTAACTTTCTATTTTTTTTTTATTTTTCCATTATTTGTTAGTCAAATCTAAGTGAAGGAATCACACCTAGTGGCACACATGATCATTCTCAAACTTTCTTGTGGGACATTTTTTGTGTGTAGAGCATGGTGTACATGATAATTGTTTGGGTGTACATGAGATCGTTTTTCATGGTTGTTAAACACTAGGAAATGTCTCATGGAGTTGGGTAGGGTGTGGGTGTACATGATTATAGTATTCCACCCACATGATTTGCACATGCTTTAGGGGTGTATGTTTATGTCATGCTAACATCATCACTATTTATAGGTCCATGAAAATTTAACAAAAATTAATATCTCATTATTCACAAAGAATTATGGTCTTTATACTATAGTTTTCGAATCATATGAAGAAATTAAGAATTTCAATATATGGTTTGACTAAATGAGTTTTGATTTACTTTCCTTATTTAGAACCCATTGATGGCACTATGAAATGAAAGTCCAAATCTTGGCCAATTGTTCTGATTTTTGGATATGTTGTTTATTTTGTTAGTTCATGTCATCCTGTTTTGTTTCGGGCCATTTTGATCTACCAAAATACCTTAAATGTCAATTCTTTCTAATTTGGATCCCTGAAAGGCATTTAGCAAATGAAAACCTTAATCTTGACTAATTGTTCTAATTGTTGGATATGTTGTCTAATTAATTGATTCATGTCACCTTACTTCGTTTCAGGTTGTTTTGGGTCCCAAAGGGTCATTAAATGAGACTTTTGAAAACCTACCAAATTTAGCCCCGAAATGAGCCCGGTTTCATTTTGCACCTAATTTTATTGAATTGATCTTGAATTTTATTTAATTAAATGTAGAGTTTTCAAGGAATTACAACTTACCCTCCTTAGAAAAATTTTGTCCTCAAAATTTGTCTTCAACTCGCTTTTGAGTTCCTAGGAGCTTCTTCCACCTTGTGATGTCTCCATAGCACCTTTACTAGCAAGATATCCTTCGTTTGTAAACTCTTTACTTTATGGTCGAGGATTTTGACTGTCCTTTCCTCGTAAGTAGCATCATCTTGGATATTCACTTCCTCCTAGTGGATGATGTGAGAGGGGTCAAGTTCACACTTTTTCAACATGGATACATGGAATACGTTATGAGTTGAAGTCATTCGATTTAGTAGGTCCAACTTATAAGCACATTCCCTGATTTGCCTAAATATTTCAAAAGGTCCAACAAACCTCAGAGATAACTTCCCTTTGAATCCGAACCTCTTGATGCCCTTTTGAGGACTAATTCTCAAAAATACCTTGTCCTCAACTTGAAAGTTTATTGGTCTTCTCCTCTTGTCAGCATAGTTCATTTGACGACTCTGTATTGTAGTCAGCCTCCTTTGTATTAACTTGACTTGGTTATTCATTTCATCCACCAAATTTGGTCCAGTTAATATATGATCCTCAAGTTCAGCCCAATAGGTAGGTGATCTACAAGATCTTCTATAAAGAGCCTCAAATGGAGCCATCTTAATACTCATCTAATAACTATTATTATAGGCAAACTCTACCAAGTGTAAGTACTTGCTCTAATTTTCCTTGAAGTTCAAAACACAAGACCTCAAAATATCCTCTAAAATCTGGATAACTCTCTCAGACTGACCATCCGTCTGAGGGTGAATTGTTGTACTCATGGTGAGCTTAGTTCTCATCTCCTTTTGTAGACTCTGCCAGAACTGTGAAGTGAAGCGAGAGTCTTTGTCAGACACAATAGTTTTGGGCACACCATGAAGCATGATGATTTCTTTCACATAAATTTTTTCCAACTTACTAACTTGGTCTATGGATCAAATCGGTAAGAAGTGAGCCACTTTGGTGAGACAATCTACAATCACCAAAACAGTATCTTCTCCTTTTTGATTCCTGGGCAAACCACTGACAAAATCAATGGCAATGTTATCCCACTTCCATTTAGGGATAGGGAGTGGTTGTGACATTCCATAGGGTTTTCGATGTTCTACTTTTATTTGTTGACAGGTTTAGCACTTGGCAACATGCTTAGCCATGTCCTTCTTCATTCCTCTATACCAGTAAGTCTTTTTGAGGCTCTGGTACATCTTATATACACCTGGATGCATTGTATACTTGGTCTGATGAGCCTCATCCAGTATGATATGCTTACTCTGTCCATTCTTGGGTACAAAGATCATTTCCCCGAGCCTCAGGATATTCTCAGCATCTAACCTAAATTCAGAATGCTTACCCTGTTCAACTCCCTCTATCGAGCCCACAAGCCACTTATCTTGCCTCTATTCCTCCCTGATTTGATATAGTAGATGGTTGGCAAGACATGCTGTAAAGGTAGGCTTGCTTGTCATTCAAGGTTATCCCCAACCTAAAGTCTTTGATCAATTGGTACATCTGGCCTTTTTCTTCCTCCTGGTGGTTGAACTTTCTATTGAAGGCTTCAGCCACCACATTAGCCTTTCTCGGATGGTAGTGTAGTTGGAAATCATAGTCCTTGAGGAACTCCATTCACCTATGTTGCCTGAGGTTCAACTCTTTCTGAGTGTAGACACACTTCAAGCTCTTGTGATCTGAAAACAGATCGAATTTCTCACTATAAAGGTAGTGTCTCCAAATCTTCAAGGCAAATATGATGGCTGCTAATTCTAGGTTGTGAGTAGGATAATTCTTCTCATGGACCTTCAGTTGTCGAGAAGTGTGAGCAACTACTTATCTTTCCTACATTAACACTACTCCCAGTCCACTTAGCAAAGCATTAGTATAGAGGGTATAGGTAACACCATGGGTGAGAATGACTAGAACAGGGGTCATAGTCAATCTCTTCTTTAGTTCTTGGGATAATTGTTTACACTTCTCATTCCAATCAAATTTAACTTCCTTCTTGGTTAGCTTAGTCATAGGTTCTGCTAGTTTGGAAAAATCTTGGATGAACCTTCTGTAGTACCCAGCCAGGCCTAATAAGCTCCTAATATTTCTAGTTGTCTTAGGTTGCTTCCAATCCATAACAACTTCCACCTTCTTTAGGTCTAGAGAGATGCCTCTTGCCAATACTACATGAGCAAGAAACTTGATCGTCTTCATCCAGAACTCACACTTGCTGAACTTGACATATAATTGATGCCTTCTGAGGGTCTCCAACACTATCTGCAAGTGTTCTAAATGGTCAGCCTCTGACTTGGAGAAGATTAGGATGTCATTTACGAATACCACCACAAACTGGTCAAGATACTGTCTAAATACTCAGTTCATCAAGTCCATGAATGCTGCTGGGGCATTGGTCAAACCAAAGGGCATCATGGTCAACTCAAAGTGTCCATATCTTATTCTGAAGGCAATCTTGTGTATATCAGACTCCTTGATTCTCAACTGGTGGTATCCTAACCTAAGATCAATATTTGAAAAATGAGTGGCTCCTCTCAATTGATCAAATAGGTCATCAATCCTTGGCAAAGGATACTTATTCTTCAAAGTAGCTTGGTCAGCTTCTGATAATTGACACAAAGTCTCGTAAAACCATTTTTCTCTTTCACAAACAACACTGGAGCTCCCCGAGGTGGTTCACTGGCCTGATGAATCTTTTTTCCTAAAGTTCATCGAATTGAGACTTCAACTCAATCACTTCTACTGTTGCCATTCTATAAGGAGGTATGGCTATAGGATCTTGTATCCTTTTCAATTCAATAGGTTTTTCTTTAGAGAGTTCTTCGAACTCATTTTTTTGCCTTAAGTAGTTCAGGGTTGGACTTCTCGGTAGTCTTTGCATATCTCTAGTAAGGTTATAGTCACTCATCTTTAAGGACAATCTATCTGGACTTGGTATTGGTCTAATCAATCCATCCCCAAGATTACATCATAGCAATGAAATGGTTAAGTACATAGGTCAACTGTTATGAGCTTATCCCCAAACCTTAGGTCACAACTACACATTCATTTTGAAGTCACAGTGATCCCTATTGGTGTGTACACATTCAAAGTTATGGGTAGAGTTTTTGTTACAAGTTGTAACCTATCAACTAGTTCTTCAAAAATAAAAAACTTAGAGACACCCAAGTCAAATAACAATTTCATAGCAACATTAAATAACAAAAAATGTACTTCCATTTTAGGGACCTAGTCTTTTTGAGCCTCAATAGCGAACATTTTGGCCTTGTTCTTCCCACGGCCCTAGTTATGCCCCTGATTGACATTTGACTGTTGCTACCTCCCCTGAGGCGACCGTTCTGGCCTCCTCCCTACTATGGCTATTGTTGAGGAGCCTGAGCAAGTGTAGTTGGGGAATTCTTAGTAAGATGACCCTTTTGTCTACAAACATAGAATAGCCCTTGCCTCCTGGCTTGTTTCTTAAACTTACTCGGGGGTCTGCTCTTGTTTTTATGGCACTTTTCCTGCATTCTTGCTTTTCTTCTGAAACTCGTGATCTTTTTTATTCTCGGGCCTTTTATTCTTTCCCCTCAACCTTTGTTCTAGGTTGAGTTATTGTTTTACTGTTAGGGCCTTTTCTATGATGCCTTTGTAAGTCTTTAGGCCTAGAGTCTTCACTATCTTTCGGATCTCTATCTTGAGACCCTGTGCGAATTGGCCTTCCTTTTCTCCTCCTTGATAAGATTTGGTGGCACTTTGGCCAGTTCGGTAAACTTCTTTCATATTCAGCTACAGTCATGTCCTTCTGATTCAATCGAACAAAGTCCTCCTGTAGCTGCTCAAGGTTGCTTCCAAAAAGAACTTTTCATAAAAGATCTTTGTGAAGTTCTCATAGCTCATAGCATCGACATCCGTATTAGGGTCCATCCTTTGAAGTGCTGCGAGGCCAGTGCCACCCGTCTTGACCTAGTTACCTTCAGTACATTGAAAATTTTCTCCATCTCTTAGTACCAGTGGTCCACCGAGATTCAATCTGTAGTACCATCAAATAAAGGAGGATGGAGCTTCTATAGCTCTATCATCATCTTCCTCTATTTCTCATCTTCCAAACCCTCCTGATCCCTCAACGTTTGAGATCTTGGGCCACAGGTGTTGGCTATTAAACCTGGATGGGTTCAGGTACTTGAGACTAAGGAACTGCCCGAGGGAGTGTCTGAGGTAAAACCTTCATCAGTTTATCCATAACTCTCTAAGCAACTTCATTCATCATGTTTTCTATTCGGCCTCCATGCTAGCAGGCATTTCTTGATCCCTCTACTCTATTTCATCAAAAGTAGTGGATCGAGTAGCGTACCTTCTTGTTCCAGCCATTGTCTATAAATTAAACACCTTGTCAGTATTTGCCTCATCAAATGTTCGTACTATCATGACTCTAGATTCATGTGTTTAGGTCCTTGATTTGTTTAGTGGACGAACAATTTATGTTTCTAGGTTCTTTTCATGGATGCATACAAGATTTGTGTAACAACCACTAATTTTAAGTGTTGTAATATCAAAATTTTGACTATAAGAATCGTAGTCAACAAACGTTGACCATTATGAGGAAAGTCATGAATGACAAGAAAGTGTAATAAATTTATTTATTTATTCATTTATTTATTTTGGCATATTTGAAAAATGTCATA